>OMNW01031400.1:0-21661 GCA_900303245.1 Selene dorsalis
AGCCTGGGAGGACTAAAAGAAGGAAAAGTGGGGGAAAATGAAATTAATGTAGTAGGGAGTGAAGGTGGGGGCCGACAGCTGGATAAAGCAGCAGCAGCTGGATGAGCAGTAAAGTGTAGAGAGATGGACGGAAAGAGTGACCTCGGCCACAGTCCGACGTGTTCTCCTGCAGAGGAAAAAACACAGCTGTAGAAAATACTTTGGAAAACTCTGATATTTATTCCCTATGCTTGGTTTCCTCCATTGTCCCACTGACTAACAACAAACATTTTGTTTCATTCTTTTTTTCTTTACATTTACATTGTTTTTTTAGTCTTTAAGGAATTGTTTTTTTTTTTGAGAAATTCACCTATTCACTGTCTTGTCAGAAGTTAAATGACAAGATTGATAATATACCACTCTCTTGTGCAAATATGAAGCTATTGCCATCAACCTATTAGCTTAGCTTCACAGATGAACAGGTAGAAACAGTTATTCTATCTCTGCCCAAAGGTATTAAATTCACCACTGAAGTTCACCAGTTACCACGCTGCACCTCGTTTGTTCAGTCACGTCAAACACACAGGTCTAAAAGGAGAATCCAACTCTCAACAAGATAGCAAATAAGCATATTTCCCTCAGCTAACCAGCTTGCTCTGAATTATTCATGTGGATAGGATACATAAAACAATGACACTGTAAGACTAGAAGATCACATCTCAATCAGTTGCCTATTTGCATTTACATAATGATGCTGCTGTTCATGATGTTTTTCTGACTTGAAAAAATGAATATTTTCCTGTTCATGATTTTCAACCTCACTAGTTTGTGAGCTAGAGCTGCCTGTTTCTCTTTGTCAGTGCTTATTGATACAATGTGTGAAAATCTTACAGAGATGTTATTGTCAAAGCAGGTGGACGGTCCTTTTCGATAACGAGCCACAGGCATTTCTTCACACGGATTTTCCTCCTTGACTGCAGATCGACTCAATCAAGAAAAATGTATGAAATCCTTTGAATTTTTTCCTTTTGTTCCTTTTTTCCCTCTCAGTGTCTCCCACACCCACACACTGATTCCTCATGCAGGCCTACAGATGTAAATGACTGGTCATAATTCACAGCATCGTGATAAAAATAACCTTGAAATGAATGTGAAACGTCTGTGTTTCCGCAGGTATGGTAATAAGGAGATAAAATCTAGCGATTAGAGAGTGTGTCTCTCTCCGTGCCAGCTGGTGAACAATGTGAGAAAGGATACACTCCTCCTCCTCCTGGGACAGCTTCTCTATCTCGCAGGTGTTGCATGGCATCTTCTCTGCCACCACAAACAGTAAGTTGGTGTTGTTTATCCTCTTGGCATGAATCAGCCTGCAGAGAGACACAACTCTGTCAACAACACCCCCCTCCTCCTTCTGCTTGCTTACATCATGGACTCATTTGCTAATGGATCAGTGAGATTCATGAGACAGTCTTATGAGGCTCATTTAGCCGATGAAATGACCGTTTCATTAAAGCTGATATGGTTTAATCATCAGCAGAGTTTATTAGCTCCAGCAGAAAGATCTGTCTTTCTATCCGTCTCTGTCGCAGCACAATTCTTTATGGTGTGAGCACATGCATGCATATTCAAATGTGTATGTGTGTGTGTGTTTTGACATATACAGACCTGGAGCAGTTGCCACAGTCTTGCAGTATGTTGTAGGAGCTGCTGAGATTACTTAAGTAGTACTGGGTCTGGATCATTACACAGCTCCGCTCTTTGGAATCAATTCCATCGGCCTCCACCTCATCTGCAGCATCACCAGAGCACAGAGACGTGTCAGTCACAAAAATGATTTATAGAGGGTCTGATTCTGGAAATAATATGAACACATGTATCCGTGATTTGGCTAAAAAAGGCAGTAACACTCTTTCCTTACATTCACAGTTTGTGCACTGTTGCTGAATTACACTCAAATTGTTTCACATCTGTGAAAATAAATTTGACCAAAACTGACCAGTTTTAGAAGCTGAAGGCTTTTTGTCTAATCTTGATGATATAGAAAAGTGTGACTGACAACAGAAACACACAAAACACTGAACTAACTCAGAAATTTAATATCCTGCTGCACCCACCTGTGACAAACCAACTATGATAAGCCAGGCCATAGATGAACTGTTGGAACAAGGACCTGTGAAGACAAGAGGTGTGAAGGAGAATATGTAAACACAGAATTGCAGCCCAGTAATAGAGGCTATAGACGTCTTCCACACTCAGGCTGAATGTGATGGAAACAGAGCTGCAGCACGACCTGAAAATCTGATTACAGACAAAGGCACTGAATCAAGAGTCTTACAGGTACAACATGAGAGTCATGTAGCTGTTATGTTGAATTTGGGTGTAAGTGCTGGGTCTGGACTGTGACTGAGCAGAGGATATGAATAATGTATTGTAATGTAAAAAAAAAAATCTTACCATGCAGCTGCAGACGTCCACCATGCCAGATTTACAAAATCAGCAATTGTAGGCTGCAGGAGAAGAGGAAATATGAAAAAAAAATCACAATAACAAGCACAATACATGAATATTTAATTCCTCTATTCTGTGCCCTTTATTTCCTGCACCTTGTCCTTTTCCAGTGCTGAGTTTATGTTCTTACCACAAACACTCCTCTGGGTGCAGCGCCAGCTTCACTGTTGGGCATCCGCTCGCACACAGACTGGTAATCAAATGACTGCTTGCGATTGTAGAAGGAATTGTTGTACAGAGCGTGCATCAAGTACGGGTCAACGTCACTGAAGAACATTCCCACCTGTAGATGATGGGAAACACTATTCAAGCTTTGTGTAAGCAGAGAAACAACAGTGAGGCTGAGAATCCATTTATCAGCTTCACCTTGTTCCAGTCGTCCTTCTGATTGGACATGATCAGGAATCCACCATCATCTATTAAGTAACACAGGAGGTCCTGCACACAGAGGGAAAAAACTGGGTTCTTAACTGGAGGCACGGAGGAAAAAATGCACAGTGGTTTGATACATTTGATAAGAAGCTCATTAAAAATCCTCACATCACTGTTGGCTTCACAGTCCATCTCACAGCCCCTGTTTGGTCCACACTGTCAGAGAGACAAACCAAGTCACCATTTGAACAACTTGGTGCAAAAACTGGACTTTTTAAAGTGCATTTAAAGTGTATGTGTTACCGTATTGGAGCCTTGACGATTGTCGGTGTGGTTACTGGCAAGAATCTTGAACTTATCCGTCCAGGCTTCAAGATCTAGTTTCACTCCAACCACTGAGAGAAAAAGGAGAAGATTCATTGGAATAATTAGATGAAAAAAGAAAAGACACAGACTACACAGATGCTGAGCATAAACATGTCCACACAAAATGACAAGAAATGAAACCGTGGACGTGTAATTATTTGGTCTCGCTCTGACATGTTTTCCATTATTATAAGGATTTTGTGTCCTCTTTCAAATCTGAGCCCACCTGCAGGCTTGATGGTCTTTCCTCCTACTGTAATCTCCACAGCTGTGCTGACCAGGATGCCTATGGTGTCATTCTCTGGGTTCAGTAATTCGTCCCTGGCTGAAGGAGGGAAAGAAATATAGAAACAGACCCAGGGCAGTGGGGGGTTAGAAAAAAAGAGACACAACATTGTGAGGCTCTCTGTGAGATATAACCCGGACCGAGAGCATCATTCACCTGTCCGATAAGGCGCTCGGAAGATGTAGCCCTTGTTGTCGAGGCTCCGGCGGTAATAGCTGGCATTAAATGGCTCAGGGTCTTCCTCCCATGTTTCTGCAGCCCTGAGATTTAAGACCAAACACACCAGAGCTGTGAATCTGTAACGTACAAGCTTCCTGCTGTTTGTGAGACATTTCAAGTGTTCTGAGAACTTAAAAAAAAGGCACATAACACAAATACTGAGCAACTGTAGTCCATACACACAGCCTTGATGAGAAGCGCTCTTACTTGTTGGGGAACACTCTTGTTATACCTCCATCTGTGGCAGCAAACACGGCTAGGAAGCCATATCTAAATGTCAAAGTGCAGAGAGGAGACAGAAACAGGTTTCAAAATCTTATCCATATCTTATAATTCAATTCTTATCCACAGTCCAAATGTAGAATATGCAGTTCCCAGGCATTTCCTGTTGCTCACGTATTCAAGTCTTTATTCTTCCACACTTTCTCAACCAGCTGTCTGATGATGCCCGTGTCCAGAATCAAGTTATGAAGGAGCAAATTGTCACCTGAACATAAACCACATATTGCAGCAACAAAGGCAAGGCAAGGCAAGGCAAGGGAATTTTATTTGTACAGCCTGTTTTTACAAACAGTTTGTCTCAAAGGTCTTTACACAGCATCATGACAACATCCTCTGCCCTTAGACCCTCACATCGACTGAGGAAAAACTAACAAGAAAACCCTTTAGAAAGGGAAAAAATTGGAGAAACCTCAGGGTGAGTAACAGAGGAGGGATCCCTCCCCCAGGACGGGCAGACTTAATGCAATAGATGTTGTATTCAGACAAGAAAACAGTTGACAGCACAGAGTATGGGAAAACATGAAAATGTAGACTTGCACAGAGCATTAAGTCATGATGGAGATAATATCTCTGTTCATAAGTGTTACTCAAATAGGGGGAATTAGTGACTGTCTTAGGGACTATTTTCAGCTGTGGATTGATACACATTCCACTGCCCTGGTGAGTACAGCAGCTGGACGCTGGATGTAGGATTGACTCAGTGTCGAAGTTTGTCATAATAAAGGAGAGCATCACTCAGTGCAGTGCTGCCACTCACTGATGTGTTTTTAATAGTTTTTGGAAAACACAGTACAGACGATATTTGCAAATCGACAAATTATTCTTTGTTTCAGTTCATTTTTTGTGAGAGATTTGTTGATAATAAGAAAAATATTTATGATGTTGCCAGTCGCATCATTTGTAGAATCTAGATCAGGCATCTAAAACGGATTCCACAAAGTTCCGGTGTGGCTGCAGGTTTTTTCCAACAAATCAAGAGCACACTGTTTGACCAATCAACTGTCTGAAGACTGAGATCAGTTGATTAAATGAGTCAGGTCTGGTGTGCTGCTGCTTGGTTGGAACAAACACCTGCAGCCACACCGGCCCTTTGAGGAATCGGTTTGAGATGCCTGATCTACATAGAAAGAATATAGAAAGAATTTGTAAGTTGGTCATGCTACGTAGGCAGTGTGTTTACATCAACAGCTGACTTCACTCACAAGTGAGTCTACAGATGTCATCAACTCTATGCCTCTATTTCTATGAGCTGAAATTAGCATGTGTCCAGTCGTTCTGTCATTATAACATCTAGCTGCTGCTTTTGACAAGCCTGGTCAGTAAACAGCTCTTAATGCTAATGATGGCTATGTGTTCATAGTAAAATGTACTCAGGACTCTTTCAAAGTCAGTCCTGAATGATATAATTTGTGTGATTGAAGAGGGAATAAACTCACATTGTTTAGAGTCCGGTGTCACCTTCTCCATGAGAGCAATGAAATTGAGCAGGAACTCAGTGTTGTTGAAGGACAGTTCCAGATCATTGCAGTACTCCCTGAGGAACAGAAAAGACATTTAAACTCAGATGAAAATGGAAAACAAACAAACATGTACACACCACTTACACTCTGCCTGCCTCTTTTGGCCTCTCTAAAGGGAAATGCAACACAAAGTGAAGAAGCATCAAACCAAACCATACACGGGTTACCTGATGCTATCATGTGCAGCATGCATGTCTTGAAGCTTATATTCAGATGCGCAAAAACACCTGTCAGTCAAAACAACATGTGGATTGAACTGCAGAGCAGAGAACAGGCAGCACGACCAAGAAGAGATGTTTATCAGTGTGTCTCAGATTCCAGGTTGCTGCTGTACGATATGAGGGTTTGATAACAAAGCAGCACATGCAAAGAGGATTTCACTTTTATTTTCCTAGTTACACGTTTTGCTGTCCAATTTTATATTTAACAGCAGCAAGTACAACAGAACCAATAATCCTTATAATTTTCTGTGTAATACAAACATGCAGCACCACAGTGGCAGCAGGGAAAGCAGATTTTATGTCTTTGTTACTTTATTGTAATGAGGGAAGAGAGTGGGTTACTGTAGTAATAATAATAATAATAAGGCTATGGTATTTTTTTATTTTATATATATAATGTTCATTAGAATTACTGACTGCAAGTAAACACATCAATCAAAAAATGGATAAACAATGAATGAATGAAACCAACAACTTACACACAGTGTAACTAAACACCACACAATCAATATAACTGAAGGAAGCAGATGATAGATACAAGATGGTGAGTGTGGAGTAGGAACAGAACACAAAACAGGTGCATCAAAGAATGTGAAGACAAGACCATAAACGGCACCAACAACGACAGCAAGCATTCACACTCAGGGCTACCTGGGAGCAATGAATACATGTCCTTCAGACTCAAAACTGTTTGGCAGCAGTGATTCAAAATCTGCAACAGAAAGGGGAAGATTATCCGGGAAGAGCAGTGGGCAGAGCAGTGGGGAGTTGTGGGTAAACAGCAGCTGTTCTTCAGAGGTGCAGGGACGCAGAAGGGAGTTTACCATAGCAACACTGAGGTATTATGGGAACACTAGCGTTAGCCAATATGGTGCCTAAAATGAAACCTGACTCTCAATAGACCACTGTTTTTGTTCACAAGCACTCACACATTTTGTCTTTTTTTTAAATTTGTCAACAAATAATTTGTGATTCATTTGGTTTCAATCTAACAGAATTTGGACATCTGAAAACTGACTTGACCGGACGTGATGTGTCAGGAAGGAAGTTTTCAGACAGGTTACCCACAATGAGTGCTGTTCAGATCAGGCAGGCATCAACATGGCCAACTATTGCAGGGGAGGTGGGTGAAAGTCCTGATGGAAGTGGTCACCCCTCAGACTGGCAGGGGAGAGGGCTCGCAGAGACACATAATCAGAGGAAATGCATTGCATTGTGAAGGGCATATTGAAGGGCAACTTCATTTCATCTATCCTAGATGGAACACACAAAATATCGACCAACTCTGAAGCCGCAACACGTGAGTCTGCGATGGATCCAGCATTGTTTTCTCATTATGTCGTGACCTGTAGCTCTGTACAGCAGTGGAGGGAAATGTTGACTTTTAGAGCTAAAATAGAGTGCCCAGGTAGTTTTCCGCCCACAATGCCGTGCACATCCGGGGTCAGGTTTTACTGAGGAAGTGCTGGTGCCGTGCCCCTGACGGTCTGAGGGGTGAGGGGGGGGAGGGAGACAAGCTGATGGAGACAGGGAGTACAGAGGGACGACACAGGAGTCAGGTGCTGCGCCGAGCGGCACCCTGACACCTGACAACATGGGAGGACCTGGGTGGGCAGGATACGGCTCAGCCCTGTAGGGTCAGTCTGCAGGCTGTAACGCCTCCAGGTCTAGACGAGACACTACGGCAGCTAACAATCATTAATAAAGTGTTTTATTAAATATAGACACTAACAACTCTCTTTTTACATTGAAATGTCATGACAACAATAAATCCTGATTTACCTGACTATAAATAAATGGCAGTAACTACATGATATAGCTGGTCTGTTAAATAGCAAAGCTAAAGCGTGGCATTGGAAAAGTAATATTTGGGAGTAAAGTGTGTACCTTCCTACATTAAATAACTGTTAAAGCAAACAATTACAAGTCTTTTACTGTATGAAGAGCTCAATACGCTCAAGTCTGGTCTGGCTATTGCACTAACTAGAGGTGTTCTGTCAATACCTGAGCTCGACATCAAGAATTAGTTAAGATGTTTATGATCTAATGACACTGTAAGAAAAAGACAGAAACAGAGAGACTGACAAGAGTGAAAGAGAACTGATGGTACAGAAAAAGAGAAAAAGAAGGACAGAAAAAGGGAGAAATATGGTCAAAGAGCATGAGAAGAAAGTGAAAGAAAGGGAGAGACAGAGGAGGAGGGAGACAAAACCCATTTGGAGCTATCCACAGAAGGAAAAAAGATTAGGAGGAAGGTGGACAAAAGACAAGTTTTAACAGAGAACATGAATATCTGTCTTCCTTGGGTGCAGGAGGTGTTTTTTTTTTTTTTGCTTTCAGTTCTGGAGCAGCAGATACATGGGGGGAAGGGTGAGGTTGAGGGACTGGAGGAGCCATCGTGAGAGATGTGGGATCTGAGCTGCAGCAAGAGGGTGAAGAGGAAGAAGGGGAAGGGATAAAAGAAGGAAGAGGAGAGGGGAGGGGGGCAAGCAGGCTGGGACAGGTGAGGGTAGGAGGGAGGGCAGCAGGAAGAGGTTCAGGACGAGAGGTGTGGGAAGGAGGAGGCAGCGGTAAGGAGAAGGAAGTAAAGGTAGGGAACGTGGACCAATATGGAGTATACTTGCCCTTGGTGTATGGCACTGTGTGGATCCATCAGAGAAGGAGTGAGCAAGAAAAGAAACAGGGGATCGGGTGGGAAGGGGGGGATCACAGACAATATTTTATTCAATTACTGTTTGAATAAAAATATTGTTTTCTTGAAAGAAAGAAACCAATTTAAGTCAAACAAGACAAGAGAGAAAAAGAAATGAAGAGCAAACATCTTCTTTGCAAGAGCAAACGGAAAAACCAACAGAACAAAGAAAAAACTGGGAGATCCCGGAAAGGAAAACAGTGAAGACAAAACCAGTAACTGTGAGAGATAAGTATGGTGAAAAATAAAACAAATGAACTAGGAAAAGAGGGGAGAAACAGGGTCTGGACAAAGAAGGAATGAGAGAGACAACACGTGTCCCCATTCAGACCCACAAATACCCAAACTCCCACATTTGACGAGCCCTGGTCCCGGGCCGTGTGGGAGTTTATCTACTGAATGATTCCAAAGCTGAGAAACATCGCACACAATCCAACAGAAACAAAACAAAAAAAAGAAAGAACCAAAAGTCACACATAACAGAAGGAAGATTCCCAAAATCATAAAACTCATCATAAGGAGTGAAAAGCATGCAGTTTTTCACAGCTTTTCAGAACATCAAATACTTGGAACACAGACGCTTCAGAATCATTACTTGGTGGAGAAGAGGCGAGAGCATTTGGCAAAAAAAATAATAGCACAGAGGTCACCATTATTTTCACCTGAGTAACACAGTAAAACCACAGCTTTCACCTTTCTGTCCGTTCAGTTCTTTTTTTTCTTCAGCCAGTGTGAAGAAAAAACATCACCGTTCTACAGCACAGCATGAAGACAGGAGGGAACAGGGGGCAGTAGAGGAGGCATAGGGGGGAGGGACTCAGGTATGATCCTACCTATCAGAGAGCGCCGAAAGGGGGAAGAGGGGACGCTAGAGAGAGGGAGGGAGGGGAGGGGCAGGGGGGCAGAGCATGTGACTCTGCTCAGACACTCCCTACGATGAGGTTGGAGGACCCAGGACAAAGGGATGAATAAGAGCGTAAGGTCATATTTGGAAAAGAGAGAGAGAGAGAGAGAGAGAGAGAGGAGTGGAAAAAGAGAGAGCAAATAAGAGAGACAGAGAGCAGGGAATCCTGGGTAGTCGCAGGTACTTACACTGCACCTGTAGGATCTGGTCACTCAGGTTGGCCTTGATGTGGTTCTCACTATATGTGGGCAGTACCAACCCTAGACTGAGGTAATGAGGCAGATGGAGAACATCAGGGACATAAGATGAACGCACATGTAAACACACACTTACACGTACTTTAGACAGTTATAGCACATACACTATAGAAATAAATCTTGCTCCAGACTTCTACTGCTGTGACCTCACCTGGCTGCAGTCATCTTGAAGTGTCCTCCAGGACACTGTGACATCACTGTTGGCTGTGGTTACAGGTGCAACAAAGCGTACCTGAACATACCAGCCACCTGACCACAGCAGCTGTCTATTCTCTAACACCCTCACTGAATTCTCTGAGTTTTTTCTAGCAGGTCTGTCTTTTTTTTCTTTTCTTTTTTTTTTTTTTACATACAAAACATCCAAATACACTATTGCACTGAACAACAGGTGGCACTATTGTCGCAAAAATAAAGATGACTAAAAGCTAGCAAACACAGTCCTTAGTGCAGCTTCTAAAATATTCATTTAAAAAATCAGGCTCGCCAATGTGTTATGAAGATGGAGATAGATTCAACACATTTATCTTAGACCTTAAGATTCCACTGTGTTGTTGGTCAGAAATAATAAATCCAGACTTAATTGTTTTATGAACAGGGAAACTCCACAGAGGACCTTTAGTAGTTTATAAGACAAAGGAAAAAGGCAGCGTTCCTAAAAACTTTATGATGACAATTCAGATTTTTCAAGGAAGTTCAAGTCCCCATTACAGCTGCATCCCAGATGACAGTCAAACCATACAGTCAGAATATGAGAACACACATCTGGTGTGTCTCTGCCTCTCTGCAGGGAGAAGGCTGGCATCCTGGTGTTTCTGAGTGAAGCAAGTGTCCAGTGAGCTTTGTTCAACAGGTTTGATCATTGATGGTGATCACAAGTACTGATAAACCTGCACTAGCTGATTTCTGTGGGTCTTATGTGCGACACAAGCTGTAAAAATAACACTGACATATCACCCCAAAAAGCTGATGTGAAATATTGGCAAGCAGTGACCTTTTACACATCATGTGTCTGACCTAATCCTCATCACTCTCCCTATTAGCTGCTGTTTATTCTCCACCATCTCCTCAGTGAAATGTCTGGTTTAGCCAATGATGCTCCACTATGTTCAACAGCTAGTCACCTTTGTTTCTCAGCTCTCTGGTGCTGAACAGGTTGAATCACAGAGTCACTTTATCAGAGCTTGAATGTTAAAAACAGCTGCAGCTGGTAAGAGCACTGATGAACCAGAGCAGTTCCAGCCAACCAAAACAACCAAAACAATGGGCTGAAAGATATGAGTGTGGATCAACAAAGGGCCACTTCACATTACACATTTGATTTGTTTGACTGTCAGTAGAAAAGTACTGATTACAGCAGCTTTGAGTTATATTTCTATCATAGTGACATACCAGTTTTGCTTTGTAATATGTCATCACCACATCCTGAGCCCTACATTTGATCCACATACACGTTACTAAATATTTACTAATACACTTCTACCAGAGCCTGAAATTAAAGAGAGAAAAATGGAAATACATGTCTCATCTCTTAATCTGTGGAGCTATACAAAGCTAAAATATAACTCAGTAAGGGGATTAATTGGAACAGACACAAAATCAGGCTGTGACAGTATCAGGTTCGGAGTGAGCCACAGTTAGATTTGACTATAATAAAAGGCTAATCTAGATTTAAATAAACATCCAAATGTCACAGTCTTACAAGAAAAATATTCTGCCCTGAACTCTAAGGTAAAGGACGAATAAGAGCGCAGAGCTTTCAATGTCTGGCTGAGGATACATTTGAACATTGCAGGCCATGACAGTCACATATGGATCCTTAAATACACTGGAAGTTCCCTTTGAGTTGAATACTAATAGAATGTTGCAGAGGAAGCCTCACATGGACTCGCCCAGGAAAAAGGCACACTGCCAGCAGATGTAATAATGAAAACACTCATCAGGCATTTGTAGGACTATTGAATATCATAAACTGTAATTTACCAAGTGTTGCCTGGAGGAAATGTCATTATGATGCAACCTCAAATGTTCAACCAAGTTTTGGGATGATTAAACTATGCAATTAATTTGTGCTTAGAGTACTGTTGAGGATTTTTTACGAGAGAAGAAAAACTTTTTTTTTTTTTCTTACATGGGTGATTCAGATGAATTATTTCATGCAAATGCAGGAGGCAAATGAGCTGCATTTAGTCAGTGATATGTTCGGTCTATTCCGAACGCATGACAGTGAGAGCTGCACTTAACAAACACTGCTGGCTGATGAGTAACAGCTGTCGACAGGAAAATCTGAGACCTGTGGCTGAAAATGGACGGATAAAAAGTATCAAAATTGGACTTCACTCACTGGTTCAAGATGCACAATCTTTTGGTCTGAGGTCAGGGGGTGACGTTTGATTTGAAACCTACCTGTAATCTGTGCCATCCACAGGCGTCCATGTGTACGTCCGCATGGCCTCGTCGATGTACCTCTGTTGGCAACCACAGAGAAAGTCTGGTAAGTAAAAACTGTCACGCCCTCGGCTTGACAGTTGACCCGTCAATGGAGGGAAACAACAGATCCTGAACATTCAGACTGAATCAGATTCATTACAGGAAGGTGTTACTTTGGATCGTGATTGAATCTCATATATTGATGACTTGCCTCATCAACTGACTTAATGAGCGTCTTGATTTTCCTTTGCCCTGATTTGCCATCAATCATCTGTCGACGGATCTGAAAAGCAAGGGAGAGAGAGAGAGAGAGATGCTGCAGCATGAGAAGGTGTACAAATATGTACAAACACACAGAAAAGTCAAAACGAGTGACAAATAAATACGTTTGTTTTCCCTGATGAAGATGTTTGACAGATGTTGACTTACCTCCTCCTTGTTGCTGTCCTCCAGCTCAGCATCCAGAAAGTCCAGAGTGACGGGCTCCCTGAAATTAATGATCTGAGCCGAGGGAGAAAAAAACAGGGGAAGATGGAGAAGCAGATTCACATCAGTCAGTGGGAATAACATCTGACTTTGGCTTCAGATACATCAGAAGCAGCAGGCTCATTATGTAGAGAGTGGGGTGCACAGTCAGACCAACCTTAGGTCGCAGGTTGGGATGCAGCAGCACGTAGCCATTTGGATCAATAGCAAAAGTGTAACCATTGGCTCCAAGCTGCACAGAAAAAATGGTAAATGAAGATGAGTTTCAATGATCATCATGAAGGTGACATGAGGTGACATTTAGTGTACAGCACGCTCACTCTGTACGTAGGAGTCTTCCTTTTGATTTCGTTGATTGCAATATCCACTCCCATAACTCCCAGGATGAGCTGGTTCTGTGTGAAAAACACATAAAGCAATTATTAGCATTTTATCCACAACCCCTGCCGACATCAGAGAGTCACACAGAGCCGGTAGCTGCACCCCGAGACTGCCTAGAACAACTGTGTGCCATCGTTTGACTTATCGTCATTTTGTGTGCAATCTGATTAGTCCGCATTTTCACAGTCTATCTTAAACTGAGTCTCTTTGCGGCAGCGTCGCTGCTTTAAGCCGGTGTGATAAGCTCAGAGTAAATACTTTTGTCATGGATATTGGAAGCTAGATGCATCTGTGCTCTCCGGATGATAGTAGATATTACAGATGGGTGACTGTGATGTTTGCTGTCACCTCAGGGGGGAGGTGTTGCCTCGAAGAGCAGCATCTGCACAAATGCCATTACAAATGATTGAGGATGGTCAACAGCACCAAACAGATGCTAAATAAAAGCTGAAACCCTCCCGCTACTGCAGCGCACGTCTCTGTTTGAATAACCTCATACATGTGTAAACTTACACACCTGAATGACAGTCAAAACATCGCTCTTCATAAATACTCATCATCTCAAACTCATCATAAAAAAAGCAAAGAGTCATTAATGCAAAGCATGAACTGAGGTAGAAGTCATACTGTTTATATGTAAAAGTGTTGTACTTACCTGAGAGCTCATAGTATCAGCAGTGAGGTTGAAGACTGGCATTGTCCCAGTGATGACAAGGCCCAAACCCTAATCAAACAGATCATCCAGTTCATCCAGTAAAAGATAACTTAACATGCTGCATAATCAAATTACAATAATATTAATACTGCAAGCAAATAAATCAAAAGAAATTACTCTCACACACCAAATCAATTAGACTTAAAAAGATTGTGACTCCAAGTTTATGACCTACATTTGCCCCAATATCTTTAACAAACAAAAGCAGCAGAGGGAGTGAATGATTAAACGCACACTCAAAAAATGCATTTGTCTGCAGAAGAACAATTTTAACAATTTTACATGGATTTCTTTAAGGGTTGATAGAATAAAATGTTGTCTCTCTCACCAGTGCGTCCTGGTAGACGTTTGTCCACAGGACCTGCTTGGCTTTAGGCCCGGCCAGCACCATGGGACGGCCCAGGACATCCAGGTACTCCTGAAACAGGAAAAACATACAGTGGTGTTCTGAGACAAAATAAACCCTCATGATCAAAGAGACGTTTACAGTGCTTGTCATGTACAGTCATAAAAAGCAAAGAGCTGGAAGAGCCACCCAACATTCATGTGTCATAAAACTATAAGACCCTGACCGCCACCCTCTCAGTAACCACATAAACCAGTGGGCCATCAGCAGCATCCTGGCCCTGCCGAGCAATAAAGCCTCCAGTCCTGATCCACTCAAGGCCGTTTTTCATCATTATGAAGGAGCTATTAAAAACACATTATGGGTGTCAATGGCACGACGTGCAAACAGGCCTTTCTCCCAGAGGCTCTACTGTCAACACTGGCACTGAGAGAATGTCCCACAGCGCTTGTGAATAGAGGTGAGGGGTTAAGTCTACAAGTAATACATCATATTCACTATATTGTTGTGTTGTAAGGAGCCACCTCATACAAAAGATGAAATGTCTTTTTGTAAACAACCTATTGATCCATGTCATTTTGGAGATGGTGTGTAATAGGTAAAATTATTGAGTGAGTGACTTCATGACATAAGAAGCAACCACACCGTGAGGAGAAAAGAAAAAGCCTTCCAGGAAGAGGACGGTTGCTCTGTGACTTTTTATTGTCTTGTTGATGTGTTTACAATGTCCTATTCAGCAGTTGTGTGAGTTATAAGTATGTATATATTTATGTATCCACACAATTAACTCATAAAAACAGAGTAGGGGCACTTCTATACATGCATTTTAATTTCATCAACCATAAGCAGCTCTTATATGATGACATATATTTTGCAGTAAAAACCAAAATGTTCCTGCAAATTTCTGACCCATGCCAGAGTGCCACTCCTCTTTGTGTATCTATCCTGAATATACAAATGGGGCTCCCTGTATAAGCACACAAGGATTCCAGGATTGCGCTTTTGACTGTTTGTTTTTTGCCTGAACAGTGAGGTGCTGACAGGCGTAACCTATTCTATTATTAGCTCAATAAAAGTCCGGTTTAACGCGCCACAGGGAGATATTCCATCAGGACAATGACAGCCAGACCTTTTCACGGGATATAGGGGAAATTTTCCGCCTGGCTAGAACAATCTAGGAAACATAAAAAGTCAGAGACCGCAGATGTGTGGTCCAAACGGAGACAGAGCCATATAGACTCGGGCAGCCTCTCTGCACGTTGATTAAATGCTATTGTCTCCCTGGGTATTGTAACAACCACAACTGCAGAAAGTAAACTCATCAGTATGTTCCCTGTAAAGACAAAACATCCAAACTAATGTCTGGCCTGTTATTGTTGCTCCACTGAGGAAAAAACGTCCAAACAGAGAAGCAAAAATGGATGAAATAGTGAAAAAAAGAAATAGAATTTCAGTCACAGGTAACCTTGAGGAAACACAAAATGTACACTCATTTTTTTTTTAAGAATGACTACACTCTTCCCACATAATTGTGTGACTCAGGAAAGTATGAAAAATAATATTTTTTGCCATCCGTAGTCCATCCGTTATTGGAATGTTGTCATCTCCGTCAAGTGAGACTATGTGATGAGTGTGTGACGTTGAAGGGCAGAGTATGGTTAAATAACATAAGGCCCCAATGTGTCTTCTGGGCCTATACAGAGAGCTGTAGTCACCCACTTTCAGAAAACCTATTAGAGTAAGTGGCAGTTCTCAGAATATAAATATGCCAGAGTTAATGGAACAGCTGACAGTCTATTCTGGGGCCTGATCGCTCACCGGGGCTGTGGGGGGTGGTGGTGGTGGTGGGGGGAGGTTGTTGTGCAGTAGCTCCCCCACCTCCCAGCGACTGAGTCAATTTCTACAGCTGGAATGAGGTTATCCCAAGGGCCTCTAGAAGCTCATAGTGCCTCAAGCGAGTGTGATGGGGGTGGTAGGGCCCTGAGTGTGTGAGGAACCAGAGTGGTGTGTGTGTGTGTGTGTGCTTGTGTGTGTGCCAGACAGAGAGCAAGACAGAGAAAAAGAGACAGCAAGCGGAAAAGGAGATCTGACAGTCTTTAGATCAGAGCCTCCAAAAAACATTTCAACAGAAAGACTGCAACCATGTTTGTTATCAGTCCATCTCCACCTCTGTCACCTCGCTTCTTTAGTCATACAGCTGTGCCCTCTTATGTCCCTTTGTTACGGTATACTCAAAGATATCTACAATCTGTGTAATTAACATCAAAGCAAGCATGAAGAAAGGGGGAAGAATGGACTAGCTTCTTGCTTGAAATTGATGTTTCTGTGGATTTGTGAAGGCGCATTCAGATGCACTGTACACACTCTATATATCTCACCTGGGTGTTGATTCTGATGGCTCCGATCGATGGAATTTCAAAGTAGTAACCTGCAGATTAAGAGGACAGGATCAATACAGTATTCCAGGTGAAAGCTTGCATCCACTCACATGCCTCCGTCATGCTGTGTCTCACTAAAGTGATCTAATCTCTTCAGTGTTATTAGATACATGTAACACCACTGTTTCCATCTGATGATGTTGAGCCAGACAGGCACGGTGGAGCTTGTGGCCATTGACCTCTGCACACTCATGGTTGTTCTGTGGGATGTAAATGCAGAGGCATCTTGGTACTGCAGAGCCCCGGGCTCTGCTGCTGCTGATTAGGAATGGAGGAGAGTGACCGACTGGGTCAATAACCACGCCGCTCCCCAAGTTATTAAAGCCATGAGTGTTTATACAAAGAGCCGCGAAATGGAGACAGCATCCCCTGAATGTTAAAAGGCAGAGATGACTCTCATTATTTTGATGCATTATGCACTTTGCCACAGTGGTCTGTGTCGAGATTTGCCTTCTCTGTCTCATTCATTTGCAGTTAGCGTGCAGACATTGTGCGAAACACGTGCACAGGCATACACATCCCTGCACAGGCATACACATCCCTGCACAGTCACAGGGCGCAGCTATTTGTTAGAGTTTTCTTTGGAGCAGCAGTTCAACCCAGGGCTTTTGGCTGTGTGCCAGAGAGGTGGCATCTGTGGTTGTAGGGCAAAGCTGAAGAGAGCAAAACAGGCTACAGGCAGTAACTAAAGAGTAAGAATGTAACATGGTTCTTGTCTGTGCTGTGGACGTTAACAACAGCAATCTGCTGTGCAGGGGGCAATTATGATGTAATCGACTAGGTTTGCTTTGTGACTCTCATTTACATAAAGCCTTTACTCTTGTAGAAGTCAGTTTTCCTCAAACATCAGCCTCAGATTTTTGAGTTGATTTTGACAAAACTGACTGATTGATTCTGCTGGTCCAGTTATGTAGACCTGGTCTGGTCTGGTTCTGTATGAGAACGCCTTTTCCTCCTATTTTCTATTCATGATCAGTTTTCTTGTCTTGCTTGAGTCAATGTATGAACTGTAATAAGTCTAGCTGATCAAGTGGTAAATGAAACGAGGATTTTTACTTCTACTCAGGGTGGTCTTGAATTTATGCCATATTTTATTCCCCGTTTTGGATTAACAGCACCACTTTTGTGGAAGCATTAGGATCACCAATATGGTAGATCACATCTGCTGCTTTTTATCCTCCACTTCACCTCTGTTTTTTTGAGGATAACTCTCTTTTCTGTTTTGGATTTTGTTACACAGCTTGAGAGCATGGATAAATGATTCCATTGTCCTCAGAGTCAAAGAGAGGTTACTTTCTTCTTAAGATGGGCTTGCAGCTCAAGTGAGACAACAGCTAGCATCTCCAAGTGGCCTAGTTGTGGGTGTTTTGAGTGTGTGTGTGAGTGTGTGTGAGTGTGTGTGTGTGTGTGTGTGTGTGTGTGTCATGGGTGAAGGGTTAGGGCCTGTGGAAGTGTCAGGGAGCTGACTCTGTTGGAGTGAGATACCAAAAAGTAATAAGTACTGGAGATATGAGAGGACAGCTCCATAGAGGCTGGTGTGTCAACACTATTGTCTTATGTTGGCATAGACTTTAGTAGCATGGTAATCACAACAGTTGTGAGCTGCAGAGAGCATGTTGGCACAGAGGCGTAATCCTGGACTTTCCCCAGCCTGACAGAGAGATGGCACGGTAATCATCCTGCTACCAGACTCCTCCTGCTAATTAATAACAACTTCTGGGGAGATACTTCTGAAGCACTTGGCTCCAGTGGAAACGTGCTAATCAGCAGCAGCAGTTAGCCGAGGCTTCATACAGGCAGCTGAAGGCCTCATAAAGGAGCAGCTTCAGATAAACTGCAAGACTGAGGAAATCTAGTTAATCAAACCACAACATAGATGAAGAGAAGTGGGTTCGGTTTTTAGAAAACGTGTTCACAGCAACAACAGTGCGAGCCGAAAACGAGCTGAGTCAAGATGAGATTCACTGAGACAATGTAGCTAACAGGAAGAGCCGCTGAGTCATTTGGGCTGTCAGACTGTCAGTCAGAGGCAGGGCGGCCTGCTTGCTGGGTTATTTTAGGGACTGGAGCAGCTTGAGATGAATACAATATTGATTTGATCACGTGCACATCAGACAGAAGACTCAGTGGTGATGAGTTAGTGATGGTGCAGGTGGGTCTGAATACTTCCATCTATTTTACTTATTTTCTGCTTAAAAGATTCAATCAAACTGACCTACATGTGATCAGAATCAGGCCTTGTGAATTTATAACCCCACACAGCAGGAGGACATCTTTACATACAACTGATTTATTTATTTACGTAATTATGGTGATGGGTCAACATTATGCTCTACAAGGCAATAACAAATCCACACATTCACAGCCGTGTAGTCTTGGTCCCGACAAAGGTCAAGGTATCAAATGCAGATTAGCATTCTACAGGAAGTAATAATATGTATTTCCTGAAGAATCACAAGACTGGAGCTGCTTTCCAAGTCTCTGCTTTGCTGACTCACTGCTCCCTTTGCAACATACCTGCAGTATTTCACTCACTACAGGAAACAGGAGATTGAGACTGACATATAATCACCACTTTGTATCACTGCTAAAAGGTGTAGAGTTATTCACTTGTTATTTTTGCATGTATAAATTGTGACCTGTGAAGCTGTGGGGTTGTTTACAGGGTATAGAGCAAATCATGGACAGATTTTGTTCCATTGTGGGAATGACTGAGGACACTACACTGTGCATAAATTTCACATTCAGAGATGAGACAATAAACAAATATAACACAGAGGGGAAATAAACCATAACTGTTACAAGAATCCTCTACAAATACAATTCCTTCAGGTAATTCCCTCAATATGTCCACGCACCACAGTGCTCTGGGACATGCAACTGACTGATGACAGAAATATTTGTCCATTCAGGACATAAGCTCTCTGCCTTGGAGCAACCCAAAACATAATAATGGCCAATTGGCCGTTATTGGCCGCAACATTTTGGGTTTTACCTCTTTTACAAATTTAACATACAAATATGTAAACATGTTATCCACTTACCCTTATTGGCACAAGCTATCCACTGCAAAGGTGTGACATCATAGTTATGCTGGCCAACAGAGAAGGTGAAGACACGGACCTGAATGGAGACAGAGAGGACAATGGAGACAAATTATTTGAAGGAAATCTGAGAATAACAGACAAAAAGCAGAAAGTTCCAGCAGAAAAAAGCTTCTGGAGCAAAACCACATCCCACAAGCCTCCCTCCGGATGGCAGTGAGTTCACTGTCATGCAACAACTACGATGCACAAATCTTGACTATGATTAGATTACCCTCCCAGTCAACTCACACAACTGTCTCCAACGCAAGACTGCAGTGAGAGAGTTGTCAAACTGCAGATTATTCCTGTGTGACAGCAGCCGTCATGAGGGAACTCGATAGTAATGGATATCAGAATAAATATTGGTGGGGCTGTGAAACGGGGGAAAGGAGGCGTGAGAGTGACAACGAGATGGGAACAAAGACACAAACTTGGTATCTATTGGCTGTAATTTTCATAGGCTCTGATGATAAAGTGGCTAATTAGTCAGCAGGTCAGCACTGTTAACACCCAGCAGCAAAACAACAAAAGAGACAGAGCAGGAGAGAAAACAGACTGAGACACAAGGACAAAGTTGAAGACTAAAGAGATGAATCACGAGAGGAAAAAAGCCCGAACAGCCAGCGTGGAAGTGAAGAAAGCTTGGAGAGGATGTTATGTGCACAGATTGGAGTGCTTGGCATGTCTGACAGCCTAACTAACACAAGTGCCTGTGCTATAATGAGACAATGTCAGCAGAAAATGGTGGGATATGGGAAGAGAAAAGGACCTGCTAAGACAGTTTCTGGACATGCATGATCTCTTGGGCTGGCAGAGCGGGTGAGATGACTAGATAACAGCCTTATGGGGACAGACTCACTGTTTTGTTGGGCCAGTTGTACTTCTCAAAGATTTCTTGTGCACGATCCTCCCCGCCATCTGTAAACATCATTATCATCTTATTGCAGTTGGCCCGCGGGGCGCTGCTTTCCTGTGGCACATGAAGAGGGAAGAGGGAGGAGAGAAGAGCAATGAAAGGGAAAGAAGAGGAGAGACATGGGAGTTGGAGAGAAGAGTAAACAAGGGAAGGTGGTGAGACTAGAGCATCATTCAAAACAGAGAGCTACTATAGTAGATATATCAAAGAAACAAAGGAGACATTGTGACACTTTAACTCTGCATTCATAAGCTGTACACAAACCCTTACATTTTATAACACACTGTAATGATGCAGTTGTAGTTAGATATGTGTCAGTTTATCTGTCAGTAACTATAAACCCCCTGCGGACACCAATAGGAGGAGGCTGGTGTGACAGAATGTAAACCTGACTCCACATAGAAACTTACTACAGCATCTGCAAAGAGCTGACACTTCTACTTCACAAGATGGCATTGCAATGGTAATATAGGTGATATGGGTGCAGTATCCTGTTGGATTCACTTCATTTATCTCCACTTCAGATTAGAACAATCTTTGTAAGATGGGACTCTGTCATGTGATAGTTTATGGATAGTTTAGATTTCCTTCATTGCAAAGAATCTCCTGTGCAGAGCATTTCCTTTCCTTTTTAAGCTTCTTTCATTGTGTAAATTAATTAGTACACATATGATTGTGTTTTGATGATCTGGTGGTAATACTAACAGGCTCATTTTCAGGTGCAGCACGCAGTGGTTTTAATGTCACTAAGTTAAAGAAAACATACAGAGTAGTCAACTGATACATCATATGAGCCACAGATAGAAATCAGACATTTGTACTGGAAATGTATTCACATCCCTACCGAGGTGAAATTACTATTCTTTTGTCCAGATATGTATTTTTTTGCTGCAGTGGATCCATCTGATCCACTTTGAGTTTTCATTCTTTGCTTTTCATCTTCATGCACACATTTCCCAGTAGGGAGGCACGCACTTCCACGTATTATCATCATTTTAGGTTTTCATTTGAAGTATACAATATTATTCTAGCGTTAAATTTGATTGTGTCAGAAGCACTTTCACAAGCATCTCAGGACTATATGTTCTAGCCAGCCTCCAGTGTTTAGCATTCAGCTTTCATACAACCTTCCCTCGCCTCCCCATCCCTCTACATGGTAGCTGCCATTGATATGCAGGCCAGCGGCATGTCAATCTGACAAGATTCTAATAAAGATAAATAATATTGCTACAATTACATATTTTTATTGTGCTTCTGCCA
>OMNW01031401.1:0-10944 GCA_900303245.1 Selene dorsalis
CGGATCACTGCGTCTCTAGTTGTAATTGTTTTAAATGATGTATATATTGTGTTGTTTGTAATCATTGTAAATGTTTGATACTCTATTTTATTGTGCTTGTTAACTCGACGACATTGAAAATGAGGGAAACCTCAATGTCTTTTCAAGAACAAATAAAGGTTATAATAAACTATATACACTCAGAAGAGGAGGCGGTGTATGAGACGGCAGAGTGACAGGCTGCTGTCGCACTTATTTCTGCCATGTGATATCGAGGAAATATGACCATTGCCAATAATCGAAATTGATCAGTTTGAGATGGTTTTATCTCCCAGTCCTAGCAGCAGCTCAGTGGTAACTGACAACCTGGAGGCCGAAATGCCACTGACACTGTGATTGGGAGAGAGCAGTGGGTGACGCAACAGACCAAAACACACAATCAAAACATAAACATGATTTGTGGGCTGCATATATATATATATATATATATATATATATTTTTTAAATGCAAATATTCTGGCTGTACTATTGTTGTCAGTTAAAACAGTATGAATTAACATGATTCCTTTGTCTCTGGTGACAAGCTCAAATGATGGGTGTGGATCCCCTCCTCACATCTTGGATTGTGGATGACACAATGTTCAACAGCACGTCAGACTGGTTACCTGTGATGGGACAGTGATGAGCAGCACTGGAGCTCCACAGGGGACTGTTCTGGCATCTTGTCACATCCAGACATACTGACACAGCTGTTGTGAAATGGCCTGGATAGCTGGATAATGGACTAAAGTATATGGAGTGACCAGAACTGCCACCTTCTTAACACCAAGACCAAGCAGATGGTCACTGACTTTCAGGGGTCCAGGGTCATCCTTCAGCTAGACAAGTTATAGCAGGGGTGGGGAACCATGTGTATGCAGGTTTTCCTTCCAAACAAAGACTTCAACAGGTGATTTCACTGATTAACGCACCTTCAGCCACAGAGGTGTGTAAATCAGTCAAATCATCTGAAGTGGTCCCTGAAAGGGGCAGAGTGGTTCATCTTCCTCAGGAGGCCCAGGTCCTTGGACATCTGTGAAATGCCACACAGTTTATCAGTCACTGGTGGCCTCTGTAGTGTCTCATGCTTCTGGACATGGGCTGGACAGTATGATTTAAAATTTATACCACAGTATATTGAAACAGACTGAAATGGTATATATCATTGTCAATTTCTTTTCCTTAAAATGTTCATATAAATGCTAAGGAAGGGATAAAACAGTGGTACAGTGACCCCCCCGTTTCTTTTTTCCTCAGATAAAAAGCCTCCAAAAGAGGCAATCTATGAGTAACTTCAAAGAGAAATAAAACACAGACAGAGCACAAACAAAATGTGATATTACTCACAGTTTATTTACAGATTTTGACTGACAGAGGAGGTCCCGCATCCAATCAAATAGGTATGGGTTTTGATCGGCGGGTCAAATTAAGACCTATCCCCACTGGGTGCTCGAGCACTGGAGCACCCACAGGATTGGCACCTGTTTATTATGGTATCTGATGTTCTGCACGTGACCACAGACAATAGTGATCTGTATGCTCGTACATGCTAGGTTTCTCCATCAAATACGTATCAGCCCACTGAATGTTTGGCCATTTGCCCACTGTCTTTCCACTCTCAATACAAATAGTGTGTGGATCTGAAAGCAGGTTGCCATTTGATGAATTAAGTTTGTTGAGGTAGCATTCTCAATCTTTAACAGATAAAGCCCTAGCGTAGCTTGACAGGCTATTGTTCTCTGCCATACTTCCGTTACTAGAATGCGTGCGCACCTCACGTTGTTTACAAACAGTAAATGGGTCTATTGTACAAAGTAAATTACTAACATGTTTCCTTCGCCTCATTGCTTGTTCCCTTAATTACTCCACCAAGTTCCCCTGTGGAGAACGCATTCTTGCAATCTAGCAGTTGCAGAGTGTTGGTTATGTCTACTGCTGCATTGGTACTGCTGCCCCATTAGTCACACCTTAAAGTCTGTGCAAATTCTGTACAGTCTGTACAGTTTATACCATCCAACCCAAGGCAGCAGCATGTCTGACCTGGACACAAAGAGACTGAACAATGGGATGCCAACACTCCAGCAACAGTCAACTTCTCCTGTTACTGCACTGCTGGATTTAGAGGATCAGGAGGACCTGGACAACACAGTCAAGTCAAAGGGAGTCACTTCTCAGACAGCATGCATATGTCGCCTAAGTTGCATTAGCAAGATGTAGCACAAGGGGCATTTTAGTCACGGGTAATATGTTGCAGAGGCATTGGCATTTAATTGAAAAAGGTCCACCAGACAATATTTAGAGAATAAATCACAGGTATAGCATCACTCTGTAGATAGCCTTTGCTATCTACTACCTTTATTTAGGCTGGACCTTTCAGACTACAGATATTTTATTACAATGTGATCCAAAAAAACCTTTTGCTACTGTTGTATAGAACACAGCTCACAAAGAAAGTTTCTCTATAGCTTAAGATCCAGATGTCCAAAGACTAAAGCTCTTAATTAGGTTAAAATTAGAGTTAAAATGATATGGGTCTGATTTACTAAAGTTTTGCATGTGTAAAAACGTGTGCAAACTTGATTGCACGCACAAACACGTTGAAGCTGATCTACTAACTGGGTGCACCAAGGACGCCCTGGCCTTAATGAAGGCCATCAAATCTGGAGGAGCTTGAGAGATTTCCCAAAGAAGAATGAGCTGGGACTTCACAGGAGATGTGTCAGAGACTTGTTGAAAACTAAAACAAACAACTGCACTCTGTTATCTAGTAGAAAGGATACACAACTGACTGTTAGCATCAGGGGGGCTAATAATTTTGACCCAGATAGTTTTTGGTTTTTGTGAAATAATTCCATTTCTGTGTGTAAAGGAAATTAATGCAAACGTTCAAAATAAAGCTATGATGTTTGAAAAGGCTGTGTTAAAAAATCTCTGCTCTGTTTAACAGCATTTGGGAAATACTTACAAAAAAGTCGAATTTTCATAGGGGGGCTAATAATTTCGTCCTCAACTGTACATAGTATATATATATAATAGCATATATATAGCAGTAGGTGGCATGCAGAATAATAAGTTTGACCATTTTTTGCAATTTTATTTGTATAGCCCAATTTTACAAACAGTTTGTCTCAAAGGGCTTTACAACAGCATCATGACAACATCCTCTGCCCTTAGACCAGGGATGTCAAACTGATTCCACAAAGGGCCGGTGTGGCTGCAGGTTTTTGTTCCAACCAAGCAGCAGCACACCAGACTTTAATCATTTAATCAACTGATTTCAGTCTTCAGACAGTTGATTGGTCAAACAGTGTGTTCTTGGTTGGTTGGAACAAAAACCTGCAGCCACACCGGCCCTTGAGGAATGAGTTTGACATGCCTGCCTTAGACCCTCACATCGACTCCCGTTTTCTTGGGAAAAACTCCCAAGAAAAAACAGGAGAAACCTCAGGGTGAGCAACAGAGGAGGGATCCCTCACCCAGGACGTGGAGACGTGCAATAGATGTTGCACACAGACAAGAAAACAGTTTACAACACAGAATATGGGAAAACATGGAAATGGTTAACAAGAGCTGATGAAGGCAGCTTCTGGTGGGTAGGGAAGGCAGGGAGAGCAGGCCAGCTTAATGGGAGTACAGCTGAAGCCATCCTCAACAGTATTTCTGTCAGTCATGTTCATTGGGTATTTAGTAATTTCTCTGTTTCCTAGAGACAAACTTCATTGAGACAAACTAATATGAACTGTTTCCATTGATCTGTATGCAGTATTGAAACAAGTGGTTGTAAATTGCTATTCCTTTTTCTAAGAACAAACACACAATACTAGTCTGGTTTGAATCATTTATGTTACAAGTTTCTGAGAAAGAAACAACAAACACTGGCACACACTGACCATAAAGCTAATGTCACACAGAACAATAAGAACAGCTGTCTGCTCAGGGACACTGAGAGTCATGCCCCTTGAACAAACACAACATGTTTTGTGGCTTCAGATTGAAAAGGGGTGTCAAGGTTGCTTTGTGAAAACCATGTGTATCCACATATTGTTTATTTTGAAACTTTCCACATCAATTATGCATAACTTTGAGCAATAATTAATCAAGATTTATTAAAGGTAAATATGTGAGTAAAACGTTTTATTATTATTATTATTATTATTATTATTATTATTATTATTATTATTATTATTATTATTATTATTATTATTTTGTACCAAGTTGTAAAAGAGTATTTCTACAAGTTGGACATTTCAGCATCAAAGTCTGTATGGATTGATTCACTTTTGGAGCCAGCCTTTAATAGCCATTTGAGAAAATGCTTTTCTTTTTGCTTCTTTTTTTTCTTTTTTCACTTCTGTGTCATCTTCCCTTTTTCGTTCTGGGGGTTTCTGTTTAGTATATAAAAGGTTTAGTTTGCATGTACACCTTTATGTGTTTTGTAGGCATTGACTTTTGATATATAGATTAAATTCTAAACAGTCCAAGCACTGATATAATGACACCGCTTTTGCACTCATGCTATGATACCATCATATAGGTGTATGTGTGTGTATGACTTGAAACACCCCTATATATCACCTCTTTAATGAGCTCAGTCATGATCCTGACATACAGCACACTAACCCTCCATATCCTGGAGTATCAATAACACAGTTCATTTGTGATGGCATCAATTCTCCTGGTGTGCACTTTTTTTTACCTTTACACAGAAGATACTTCACTGACCCAGTAGAGCTTAGCCATTAAGCTGGCATATAGCATTATGTTTGTTCACATTCAATAATACCATAGCAGTGGTAGCAGAAAGAGAAATAATGGTCATTGTGTCTCTAGTAATAACTTACTTTATGGTGGGTGTGTTGTTTTCAGCCGGGGGGAGGGCTTTAAAGGTTACTGTATTGACTCAGTGCTCCAAAGTTTTTCAGGAAGTGAGGGAAAAACTTAAAAAGGGGTCAGAATGGTCTCTGCATCTCCCTGAGGTGGAGTGTGACGCAGGTGACCTGACAGGAACGCCCATGATGGAAAAAGAAGATCCCATATATGTGAGTATGCATGTATAGAGATACACTCACACACACACACACAGGGGTGCAATATGTGGAGCCACAGAGATGATACATCACACATGTAGCATCAATGTGGCACCAAGAAAGAAATTGTATTTTTCGTTCAACATTGCAACAAATACCAAACTCTGTCCAAACGATATTTGGCCACATGAACAAACACACATCAGATGATCATATAGACCCACAATGGAGATTAATACACAGCTCTAGACAAAAGTTTGTCCCTGTGTTTTTTCTCTTATATGGAGACACAACACACACACACACAATCACACACACAATCACACACATATATCCTCCTACATTTGTGAGGACCTATTTCTGACATCATTTATCCAATAGGGGTGCAACAATTAATTGACGTAGTCGACAAAAATCGATGACAAAATTAGTTCTCGAATCAATTCGATAGTCGTGGTGTTGTGTCAGATCCCGACTCCCCTTTGGGCTGTGTCTCTCCCATTGTTTCCGACGGAGCTCTGTCCCGTTTGAAAGGCAAAGGAAGAGAGTCAGAATCAGAGGCTCAGAGTCAGTTTATTCGCAGAGAATAAATCACATTGGAAAAAAATTTGCAAGAGCTCAGCACACCTAGGACAATAAGACAGTAGACAACATTGTTAAAAACCTAGAATAAAACAAGGTAAATAAATACAATAGATAGATACAGTGAAATAAAAAAAGACAATTTGCCCCCATTGGATAGGCCGACAATCACCTGATCACCAGTATAGGAGTATGGAATACAATATACAATATGAGGTGCCTAACACTGGTACCTACAGGTGACAGTCATCAGACCATGAACAGGAGTATAATTTAATTTAGCATACATAAAAATTTAAGTGTGTGATTTAGAATTGTTCAGACGCTCTTTTTTGTCTGTCATCCGAGTTAATCCATGGTTTTTGGCTGGAGAACTGTTTTACGACCTTACGTGGAACACACAAGTCAATGCAAAAGTTAACATGTCCAGTAACAGCATCACAGAGGCCCATATGTGTAGAGACGTCACCTCCGAGATGTAGAATGTGTATTATAGAAAAGGAAGACACATTTCAGGACCACTGACTTGTACCATCAGAACAAACATGTCCTGTGATTTTCAGCCTGCTTTCATATTTAATAGATCCACCAAGTAAGTGTACCCTTAATAATCCAATTAGTCGATTAATTGTTTCAATAACTGATAGATTAATCAACTATCAAAATAGTTGTTAGTCGCAGCCCTAATGTCCAACCGCTAACAATAATCCCAAAACCAGCACTTTGGTCCCCACAAAATTGTTAGACCCCACAAGTACAGTGAGTTCCTAATGACAATGATACAATAGCTGTTTAACTCTCACAGTTTTGCAATGTGTCACCCATAAGTTTCTGAAGCTCAGAGTTGCTTCACTTATTTGAACTCTAACTTATTTAAATATTCATACACAGTGTAAAAACAACACGTAGGTTGTACATAATGTCACCCCAAACAATTAGCTACAGAGATTATTTTAACATGGACAAGTACGGGATTGACTTGCTCTTGGAGCTACACTTAAAGGAGAAGTTTCGTTTTTTGCAACCTGGACCTTATTTCTAGCATTAAATATGTTCATTTACTCACCCGAACAACTTTGGTGTAACTTGGAGTGCTTCGGAAGATATTTAGATCCACTCGCGATCTACGTATATCCATATAGTTGTTGACCTCGATGACGTCACTTCCGTGCCACTGCCGAAGTCGTAGGTCAGTGAAAAGCCGTGTAAAAAACCCCAGGTGACAATAACAACACAACTCCGAGCCGCTCTGAACTCACGGGGGAATAGTGCTGGTGATTCATAACAACATATTGGTGAAATGAACGTGTTTCACAGCAGATAATGTTTTATTTAGACGCTGCATCGCTGCCCCAACAACTCCCGTTATATGGATATACGTAGATCGCGAGTGGATCTAAATATCTTCTGAAGGACTCCAAGTTACACCAAAGTTGTTCTGGGTGAGTAAATGAACATATTTTATGCTAGAAATAAAGTCCAGGTTGCAAAAAACGGAACTTCTCCTTTAAGTGCCCATTCGAAGAATAGCATGCTGGCTAATCATCGCTAACTTCACTTTTTGTGTCTTGTGTTTCTGATATTTTACTGTGGTGATTCAATGTGAAACTAAAATGAGTCACATGGTGCACACATTTATTTAAGTTGTTTTTACTTCCAAAGGATCTCCACTGACACCAGTAAACTTTGGTTTTACTGTAGTCTTGAACTTGAACAACGTACAACAACGTAGGAGATCCTCCTTGTAAAACAGCAGGTGAAATCTGTGTACAGCATGGGGGAATACATGAAAGCACCTTAATTTGCCTTATTTTACACTCTTTTATGGTCTTTCTTGAATGTCCTTGTTTAAAGGAGAATTTTCATTTTTTGCAACCTGGACCTTATTTCTAGCATAAAATACATTCATTTACTCACCTGAACAACTTTGGTGTAACTTGGAGTCCTTCGGAAGATATTTAGATCCACTCGCAATCTACTACATCCATATAATGGGAGTTGTTGGGGCAACGATGCAGCATCTAAATAAGACATTATCTGCCACGAAACACGTTCATTGCAAAAAAAGGAACTTCTCCTTTAATGAGTTAGCACTGCTCAATGCTCGGAATTTTGGATGGAAGGTCAAGAAACTGATGCTGATATGAGAACTTAAGGGAAAGTGATACTTCTGATAGCAAGTCAGTGGTCGCTTGATATGTCTCCATCTGTCCAGAGCAAGTTTTGGCAGGGCAGTGGATATGCAAGTAGAAAAACGATGTAGGTACATGGATGTGGCTTGAGGCCCAGCAGCTGTCTATTCAGCAGTGATTTAGCATCTGACATAGGTGAGCCTTGTGCCTCAATAGCACTAAAAGGCTCATCCTATCTAATGGGGTTCCTCTATGACGCAGATCAGGAGAGGCAAGCCCTCCCCTTGTTTTACTCTGACATATAATCCTACACACACACAAACATACACAAACATCTATTGGACATTCATTGAACTGCAAGCACACAGACACAGATACAGTACACACACATTTGTGTGCACTCTGGCCTGTGTACACACAATATACTGGACATACACACATGTTGTCTGGTACACTAATGAAAAGGAAGGGAATTGAGACGAAAGAGCATGATAAACAGTTGTGCAATTGCTTTTGAGAAATGGCTCTTGTCAGAGGCGGTCATTGATTGATCTTGCTGAAGAGAGCTCATTTACTCAGTGTGTGGGAGGAGGCCCAGGCGGTAGTGATCATTACTGGACGGGCTGTGGTATCACTTTATTAACTTAATATGGTTTGATGATTCACTGTAGAGGGGAGGGGGCCTCTCAAGGCCGGCTCAGGTTTTTATTGCAAAGTACAATAAACTATATATATTTTAACTTGGAGAAGACAGAACATTTTTACAATGCTTTTTAATTTTAAATTAATTGGATTAATACTTTGACTAGAGTTGACTCACATGTATGGCTACAAGTTTATTAAATTATTGGGACTTACATAAAGTGATTGTGGTTGGTCTGTACTGGACTCAAGTGCAGTGGGTGTAGTGCTGGAGTTGGTGCTATTCAAACAGTGTTATGAATAAAGAGCCCAGGAGTGCGTCACTGTGTAGTATACATCCCTCCCCAGCAGATGGCCCCGCCTGCAAGTGCTTAGCTGCGAGGGTGGTGGTGTCAGTTGGGGGACCGTATCGATTTGGCATTTGAGATATAGCATGCAATGTAACATTTTTGGAAGGTACTTAAATCATTTATTGCTGGTGAAGCTTCTCCACAGCCACAAGTTTGCTTTTCTTCCTATTTAATTAATGACATCAATGCAAATTGGGGTTAGCAAATGGTCAAAATGACTGGTGGATTTTGTGAATGGAGCACTTAGTGACTAAGGAATGACGTCAGCGCAAAGCCATATCCCTTATTAGTGAGCCAGGACTTAGGGTAGGCATCCCATTGGCTCACTGTAGCATCAGAGCGACGTGATTGGCTGCCGGGAGATAATTAAACACCTACACAGTCAATGCACAAATCCAAGTGGTGGGATATATAGGCTGGTGCGTTGGCGCTGCATGCAACAGAGTCAAGAGTTGTTCTGCAAGTTGAGAGAAAGTCAACTTATTGTGTTTTGCATAGTGGTACATAGAGATTTATATTTATTTATTTATTTATTTATTTTGCGGGGTGATTATCACAGAAAGGTAAGTGTTGACTTTTGATGCTGTGTTGTGTTTGAGTTGTGAAGGCAGCTTGACTTTAAATGTACCTGATTAGCTGTTTGCATGTGTGTGTGGATCAGAGAGGATATGGTCATGGCTGTACTCTGTGATGACATGATTGTGTTGGTAATGGGATTGGTGTGTGGCCACTGGGGTCACCAGTTTCTCTACCGCCCATTTAGTGAGGCTCCAGTCTGCTGCTGTAGTCTACTACAGAGACTGAGAGAGAGGAAGAGGCAGAAAGGCAGAGAAGAACAAGGGGAGTCAAAGATGAGAAGAAGCTTAAGTAAAGGGAACGAAAGAGAAAGAGAAGATGGACAAAAGGAAACATTTTGAGTGTGTGTGTGTGTGTGAGAGAGAGAGAGAGAGAAAGAGAGAGAGAGAGAGAGAGTGCTGGCAGCTCATTACACTAATGCACTGGTCCCTTAGGGAGTTGGCAAGCTTGGAGCCCCTCACCCCTCCTCTTCCAGCACCAGCAAGTACATAGTGTAGGTCCCCCACCTACCCTCACACAAAGGCAAACACACACACATACACTCAGACACACACACCTACACACACACACCCCACAGACATGCCACACCTGAGGCGCGTGGCATGAGAGAACTACCTGTCCTGTGCTCTTGGCTGGATGTGTTGAGGGAACTGTGCGTTTTGCAGAAGAAGGGTAGGGGTATTGTTCTGAAGGGGTGTTGTGTGGAGGTAAAAGCAAGGATGTTCAGCAGGAGTCCAGAGTTAAATAGCAGCAAGCTGGGATGCGGGTAGATCTGAAGTCACTCCTCAGAGAGATGACAGAAGGCTTTTTCTTCCCAATAGAACGAGAAGATCAGACATCTGCAAGTATTTTCTTCTACGCATGCTGATGAATTTTTAACTAACTTGAGAACTTCTGTTCGTGCTGTGTGAGTGTGAATGGCAGCAGTCTTGTGCACAAGCAGCTGACTGGGATGTCTCTCTCGCTACGTAGGGGACCATGGTTATGTTGAAGATCTCTGCTTTCCTTGTTGCCTACGCCCTGGTCATTTGCCAGATGTACTGCTCACAAGCCGCCCCTGCCAGGTGAGATGCTCCACATTTGCACGTCATTCATTGTTTCTTCTACTTTAAATACAAGCAGTAGAATTAAAAGGAACTAGCGGGATGTGCTGAGGCTGAGTCAAAAAGAAACTGAGACCTCAGAAAACATAATAGTTATTTGTCTGTTAGGCTATCAAGAACAATTTTCTATCTTTTTTGAAAAATAGTCAAATATTTTCAGTGCTGCTGGAAAATTATCAAGATGTGTGTTTATGAGGAAGGATGTGTGTGTGTGTGTGCAGACAGAGTGCTGGAAAGAGGTGTAGTGTAAATGTATACAGAACAACATGTATAACAGCAGCAGTTAGTACAGTGTGTAACAATGTGCATCCATACAAACCCCAAATATATCTTTTTTGGTTAATCTTAGTTTATGAAGCTAAATTTAAGGCTAAATTGAGATTTTCTATTTTGTCTTAAACCTTTATGTCAAAAGTGCATCTTATTAAGGTTGTGTTCTTGGTCAGTATTTAACATTTGACTGTTCTGTTTTAACTGTAATCCATTTTGATGACTTAGAGTGAATTGAAACAAT
>OMNW01031402.1:0-11224 GCA_900303245.1 Selene dorsalis
TCTGACACAGAGGGACGCTTTGGAGCATCTGGTGAAAAAAATATGTATAGAAAGAAATGATAAGAAATATATAAGAAATTATACATTCTGTGGACAGAGCTGATTAAATCAAAGCAAATAACTTCAAATTATTTCTCGGAGGTATATACGGTTGCAAAAAGTGGGAAAATTTGTTGAATACCCTACAAAGTAAATGTAAATGTACAGTACCTGGCACAGTGAGGAGAAGGAAGACAAATCCACTTGATGCTGCTCTTAAACCCATTACTGGTCCTTTTATCTGTGTGATGCCATAAAACACATCAGATGCAGAACAATGCTAAGAATCATCAATCTGATCAAAAACCTGTTTTCATCTGGTAAGAGGGCAGGGTGATGATCGTCTTTGCTCAGAGGAGATACGTCAAGAGGAAAAGAAGAAAAATAACTTCCTCTTTACATTCTGATCCATTTGGTCAGCACAGATGGCATGTTGTCATCTTACAACCTACTGAGGAAGTCCTGAGAGACAAATGAGAACTGAAGAACACACTGAATCTATTTTCAACAGGATAATCTCCCTGAAGTTCTAAAATTCAGTTTTCATCTGTGTAAAGTTTAAACAGGTAGGTAACACTTTACAATAAGGTACACGACTTAATGATTAGCGAACTAGTTAATTGATCAGTACAGAATCATTCAATCACCATCAATAACCTTTTGGTTTTAAAAAGAAAAGTGACACGTGATGAGAGGTCATTTCATCATCATCTCTACAATTAGTTCCTTAAAAAAATAACAGACAGCAGGATTCTTGAGAGGTGGAGACATATCATGCCCCTTTTCCACAAGTTCATATAGTTCCCAGGTGTCTTAAAGACGTGTCTGTGACATGCTTCGGTCAAAATACCTCAAGGATCAAACATCACAGCTCTTTTCATTCGCTCAAAACAGCCCTGTTCAGAACAGCTGGTTTCAGTGTCTGTCCCTTTAAATGCAAATGAACCACTGCTAGCCCTGCCCACCTCTTCTATCAGTACCGGTACTCACAGGTAGGGGTGGTATTATGCAAATTAAAAAACTAATGACATCACTGTCGGACAAAATGAATGAAATTCCACTGGGTTTGGGCCTGTTCATTCTGACTGAGGTGTTTATATGGAGCATTTGTGTTCAGCTTGGACTTCCAAACTGATTCTAATTGGAATATTTGGCTCCATGTAAACTCAGCTATTGACAACAGAACTAAACTGTTCAACTACAGAGGATGAACATTCCTTCTCCCAAACGGATTAGTAGTAAAATTATAGCATACAAATGGTGAGACAGACTGTTGTCTGGTTGTGGTTTTTCTGTGCATGCTTCATGATGTTCCTCCAAAACAATGACAACTGCGCTAAACAGAGGATAGATCTCCATCTTTGATCAGACATGTGATTCTTTGATTAATCTGCACTACAGTTCTCAACAGGCCTGAAAATTAAAACCTGGGCCGACCCACAGGTGTTAAAGCGCGGACTCGACATGGCCTGACTTACTAGCATTAATTCTGGTCCCGGACCTGGCCAAAAAGTAAATGACCCGAGTCACTTGTATATAAATTTGGCCTGAACCAGCGGGTCCAGTCGGGTTGGTCGGACCGGCCCATTGAGAACTCTCTGCCAAGATCAGAATAGATCACTTCACATTTAAACAGCTGACATAAAATCTTCTTTGGAAACGATTAGTTCAGAATGAAAAAAAGTCTGCGTGTAAACCTGGCTGCTGTCTGTAAAGAAGTTCTGCCAGTTTGTGGGAATTTTGCCCTTACCTGTCACTCTGCATCTGTCACCATGTCCTCACTCTGACCTGGCCTTCAAACTTCAAGCTTGGTTGCTGTAGTAGTAGCATGCTGTTGTTTGCTTCTATTTTCAGGAGGACGCCATGTGCGGCATAATTTTTAAATGCCTTTGAGTGCTACGGTGGCAAACTGCTCACCAGAGCTGAGCCATCACTGATGACATCTGTCAGGGATTGTAACAAGCGACTCAAGGATGGCAGCAGGCTGAGATTTATTACCTGATGCTGTCACATTCACAGATCAAACCACAGGCAAACTGTTCACAGGGTAAAGGTATTCTGAAAGGACAGTGCTGACGGAAAGATAAATTGAACAACAACTTGAAAATAACTGATATTAGTTTTTTCCATTGGCCAAAGGCATCAAGTATGACCCAGCTTTCTTTGACTGCACTGTAATTTACTCAAATAGTGCTGAATAATTAAGATTCTCAGTAGGACTCCTCTCATGTGCTTTTAGCTTTTAATGTAGGGAATCAAATTGATGACACATAGAGGGAAGGCGTGTACATACAAATACAATCTGTGTGCATCCTAATGGTCTAACAAACATGTTGAATGTACTTTCTTGTATCTAAAACAAAATTTGACTCGATAGATACGACATCTGTCAGAGTTAATCCTCAAAAAGTCTCTCAATCTTCCTTTAATCATCCTTTAGAGAAAAACCCTCTGCTTTAGCTTGAACCATATAGTGTTAGTGCTTGAAGTATTACATAACAGATTATTCTATAATCAGTATCAACAACTTAAAGTATAAATGCGTTGATACTGGAAATAAATCCCATAAACAACACTCAACAAGTGCTTTGTGTGCAGTCACAGCTTGATACATCTCCCTCTGTGCATGAGTGGATTAGGAGACGATAGAATGATGCAGAAACATGCACGGAGAGCAAAAGAGACAAGCAATGATAAAACAACACAAAAAGATCACAAAGATGCAAATGATCTAGTTATTTACATCTTCAGTGGGAACTGATGGGACTGAGCCCCACAAACACAGTGAAGAACATGAGGAGTTGAGTGTTGATCTCTCATCAGTCCACTTCTGCTGGTCACACACTGTACAGGACACCAGACACACACTACTCTTTCCCCAGGATGCACTTAATTTGACTAATATTGGAACGTACCAGGTGGCAGCAGTGTTTTATTGTTGTGCTGTCGGTGGGTGAAATCAGAAAGTAATCAGATAAACAACCGAAGAAGAAATAAAATCAAAACTCAGTGTGGGCACATTAAATCAATTACAAGTTGTTTTGTAACAATTATAAAAGTAGTGTAGAAAATGAACCATTTATAATTCATGCATGTGGATTGAAAAGAAAAGATAGTAATTGTATTGTTATATCAGCATTGCCTTACACTAACTGAGTTACAGTGCATTTCAATGCAGGATCATTAGATTAGAATCATTTACAGCAACTAGATGATTTTATCTACATCCAAGCTAAAGGATTCTTTACCTTGATGTGAACTTCTGTACAAGTTTGAAATCAACAAAACATCTGCAGCGCCTTGAATTACAGAAGATTAAACTGCTGTTATTCCTCAGCCCAGTTCTGATAGCTTTTTCCTTTTGTCCGAGCACTTATTTCTCTAAAGAAACAGCTTTGCAATATCCATCCACAGCAGAAGTGAAACCCAAACACAGACAGATGAGAAAGTAAAGGTAAAATTACCTTCAACCTGCTTTGAGGGCCAACCCCTCCTCCCTGCAGGTCTGAAGCACTTCTCATGTGTCAATCTGCCATTGTCCTCCTTCATGTTCCACAGTAAATGCCCCACTGCTGAGATATATTGAGGGGGCTTTGATGCAAAGCTGTTTAAATGTGTATGATGATGGAGTATCAAAACCAGTCTCACAGACCAGGCAAAGTTGCACTCTGATCCTCTGTTGAGCTTTGTTGTGGCACGGTGAAGTGATCACAGAGGTGAGAGCTTTCAGAGCTGCTCAATGACATACACTGTTTGTTTTCATTCAGGCCTCACGACATCTGAGTCGGAGGAACTCTTTAAATGCTGGTAGCTTTTACAACAGTTGGAGGACAAGGTCATACACTCTGAAGATCACCTGGGCCCTCACAGCTGCTGCTGAGATACACTGCCACTATGGCAGGTGGTGGTGGTATGTGTTATAGTTCATTTGGGTTCTTCTAATAAGATAACACTCTTGGAGTCAATATCAACATGTTGGCGGCAGCTTAACTTAATTGAGAATGTCAGGTGAAGAGATAATAACGCAGGCATGAGAAATTGAACATCGAACCTGATATATTAACAAGAGTATAACATATCATGGTATGTAATGGTACTTTTCATTGACATTGGAAGTTGGAACTCGGAGCTTGGAACAACGTTGAGCGCTTTCCAGCTGAAAAACCAACACAGAAGTCTGAAAAATGGACAAGGAGCTCCTACCTTTTGTATTGAAGAGGACCATCTGCACATGTACAAGTTATAATGACAGTCTATGGGAAGATTTTTGTGCCCCAAGGTGGAAACACGTGGCCAGCCGGTAACTTTAGACAACGTAGAACATGTTTAATCTACATTTTTATTGCAGGTGACAAATTTAACTCACTTTGATCTCACTCATCTAAAAATATATATTTTTTTAAAGTATTCTTATTTTATTTATTTATTTTTTGTCTTATTCAAGGTACTGGGCAGTGGTGGGCCGGCGCCCTATGGTCACCATAGAGCTGAATATCATCCACAATGCACAATGCTTCCACTCCTCCCCTGCCCACTTTCCCTCTGATCTACAAGTGGCCCCCGTGTGACATATTACCAAGTCAATGTGGGAAACTTGAACCATTATCAAAACGCAGCTCTGGTTTGTGGCTCTCATCCCGTGAAGTTTTAATTTGAAGTTCTTGTCTTGTCTTCCTGTCCTCGCCCTCCTGTGATTACCTCATGTGTCTCACCTGTGTCTGATTGCACCACCTGTGTCTTGTTTCCTCATGTATGCAACCTCAGTGTTTTTCCATCGTCTTCTGTTAGACCGTCTGTGTTCGTCTGAGTGTTCCTTCTTCTTCTGTGTTCCTCAGTTACCTCCTGTGCGTCTTTGAGAGAAAATAAATGTTTTCCTTTACTCCACCATCCCTGTCTTTGTCTGCATTTGGGTCCAGTTTCCTTGAAAACCTTAACATAGAAGACATTTTCTTGGCCACACTGATACAGATATTTTTCTAAATTGAATATTTTCCTTCACCATTTCAGAAAATAAATTATTTTTTATAAAACTCTTCTGTAGACACAAGATAATGGAGACTTCAGGGCCCTGTTTCAGAAAGCGGCATTAGTGAAAACTCTGAGTATGTTAAACCTGAGATGAGAGAAACTCTGACTTTTCTGTTTCAGAGAGATGAGATGATGTTAGATCAAACCTGCTACCTGGCTTCATCTAAGCCTTAGGTAGATCACCCGCTGAGCGTGGAGCAGGAAGGAGAGACATCGTGTGCTTTTGTGAATGAAGTCGTGGACGTGGAACAGTAGAGCCTGTTTGATGTTCTGCTGCTCCTGGAGCATTTATTAAGAAACCGTTTCACCATACATCGTGGATATAATTTGTTATCATTGTAGGAGGTTTTATGTTTTGTTTTTTTGTCATTCGATTCTTCACCGACAGGGGCTTTTGTAAATTATTTATTTTATCCAGTAAACTCATCAGCAAGACAACGGCTTGTCGGCCCGTATAAAAGGTTCGGTTATAAGACAAGACCAAGCAGGTTTTCATGTGGGACAGTACGAGCAGAAACTGTTATAAATAATGAAGATGTACAGTTAACATCTTCAGCCCCCATAGCAACAGATATGGTTCTTCATCCTCCTGTGGTAAAGAATACTCATGATGTTAGATGTAGATACTGAAAACTATCACACACAGTCTGTGGAATATTAATTTACTTACAGTCAGGTGGGAATCTGCAGTGGCAGGAGGCTGTAGGAGTGTCATCACCCCATCAGCAGAAACTGTTCTAATATGACCAAGAGTAAAGGTCAATGTCAGGGTTCAAGATTATAACATACAGACTGGAGAAAGGACCCACAGCCTCCTCAGTAGCTACTGACAAAAAGGTAAATGGGGAACATGCCTTAACTATTCAGCAATTAAATGAACCTGAGCCAATTATTGCAAGAATGAAGCATAAGATAAAGGTCTTACTGTTTGATTTGAAGTAGATACAGCTGAATAAATCAATATAGCATCAAATTAAAATAGGCCACACATTACACAACCACATACTCTCATATATATATATATATATATATATATATATATAGCTATGTATAGCTATCAGCCTCCATCAGTGACCACTTAATGATCACTGGAAAATGCAGTGACGACCAAAAGCGTTCCTGTGGTTTCGAAACTGGGGTGTCTGAATGAGAAGCACCTGTGCTTTTTAGAGTGTTTTAGCAAACACACTCTGCTCTTTTTCCCACGTCATCTCACGCGATTTCGGCTGAATTAGATGTTTTTAACGTGTTCATACTCCACATACGCCATCATTAAAATCTCCAGGTGGGTTAGAGTGCAGTAAGCAGCTCTGTTTCTTTCTTTCCGTCATTGTGAATCGTGTCATCTGTGCTCACGGTGAACGTGACTCCCTCAGGCTCAACATACTCAGAGTTGATTGAACTAATTCTGATCAGCTGTTGTGAAACAGAGTTTTCCAGCTCAGGCTCAATCAACCTGGAGCTCGGGATTTGATTCAGAGTTTGTTGAGCCTGCTTTCTGAAACAGCGTCTGGGTGCATGAATTGAAGACAGAATGCAATTTCAATTTTAATTGTAATCTAATTTATAATGAAGTCATGTTGGTGGTCTACTTGGTTTTGCTGTGCACACAGGGATCTGAAGCAATTGATGATAGTTATATCACAAAAGTAGTTAATATGATAAGGATGATTTTTAAAACACTGAAAAGCTTGTAATGTGTTTTAATGGCTGTGTGGGTGGTAGTGGGTATATGTGGCTACACTGTTGTGGTTTGTGATTTGTGAGTTTTTCCCGTGGCATGTGAAGACAATTTTCCTGCAGGACAAACAAACTTTATCTATCTAAACAAAAAAGACAATGTCCATTATTGGAACTAAAGTCAAACAGTGGACCACATTTGGAACAAGTTTGACTTTTGAAGCTGAATTTTTAAAGTGACACGTTTGTTTTAAGGAAAAGAAATGATTTCCCATGGGTAAAAAATACACACAAACTTTAATTTTGTGTTTTCAAAGTTATATATTACAGATTTAAACAGCTCTCCTCATACTGTAATACCTATTTTACAACACTACACCGATCATTGAATGAAAAGAAACTCTGCTGAAGTCAAAGGTTATTTTTAATTTTCTTAAGACCAGCTGATGATCCACAGAGCTCTCCTCTCTTTTATTTTTTTTTATTGTAAATTAGGTAATTTACTCATGTGTAAAAATGGGAAATTGTAATAGAGCATCTGCAAAAAGTCAAAGACATTCATGCAGGCAAATGTTTAGGGTATTATTTGTTTTTACCTTGGGCCCTGGCAGGGAGGGCACACACACCAGGATCTGTCTAACTACCATCTGTCATCAAGTGCATCTGTGGACTCTCAACCTTACAACCCTGGGGAGTGCTCATACACTCCAATCCACCAACATCCAATCTGATTTTATCCAGTTTAATGATTTATTATATTGAATGATTTTAAATGCCTGGTGATATTGGGATGTATTATGGTGTTTTCTTTGCCAGGCTAAAATCAAACCACGATGCAGAAAACAAGTGTAGAGCTGTCTTGTTTTTCAGTGCTCGTAAGCAGACAGAAGCCTGTCAATCCTAGAAAAGCAATGCCGTTAGTTTTAATGAGCTGGTGCAAGGGGGCTTTTCTTTTCAGAGAAGGTGAGATATTACCCATACCAAAATCATAACAACCAACTGTCCAATTCTGCTTCAGGATTCAGGCCACAGAAGCACAGCCTCCTCGGCAGAGGTAACTAAATGTATAATCAATACCAGCCTCTCCAAACACAGCCCACAGAAAACCGTTTTAATTCGAAAAGCTGTCTATCATCGTCGTCATCAGTGACACTGGAGACATTTTCATGTCATTCTGAACTTGTAAAATAGCCCCCTCATCAATTTCCAAGTCATAATCTGTCCATCTGTTGTATCTTATCTGTACAGGATCAAGGGGGCTGGAGCCAGTCCCAGCAGACACAAGGGTATGTCTATCACAACAAACACAGCACACAGTTTCACACACGTATAGGATATTGAGAGTGCATGACTTTGAAGCCCAGGAACCTGGAGAAAGAGCAAGCAGGCACAGGGAAACTTTCTTGCTGAGAGGCAGCAGTACTAACGACTGAAGCGCCATTCCATCTCAAGTCTTAATCACCGTGGGGCACTTTTTTATAAGGCTCTGTTGTGTATGTGGCAGCAGATTAAAACCAACGTTTTCCCCTCTCAGTCAATGACAGTTCAGTGTCATCAAACCCAAATGTAATAGCAATGGTGTAACATTGCTATTACTTTATTACATAAGTAAACAAACGTCCTGATCATGGGAATACCCATAATTTCTTGAACATTGGAATCATTCTTATCACTACCATCCATCCACAGGTTGGTGTGCAGCCACTCTGCCAGGCTGCATGACAGGTCGCTTGTTTTTCATTTTGGAATAGACAAAACCCTCCACATGAAAAAATAGCATCTCCTCGTAAAAACTTACACTGCCCTCTGCTGGACGACACTTGAATGCAATGCACATCTGCACTACGTTTTCTGTGCTGTAATTTCAGCACAACAACAGACTCATTTAAAACCAGGAGGACAAGCTGGTTTACAGGGATCCTCCAGTGTGTGTCATGAGATTCCCAGAGACCTGTGAATGTTCCTCACACCAGACCATAACTGGCTGTGAAGGGCTCTGCTGAGGGCTTTGCACTGGATACAGTCATGAATATTTCATAGTTCATAGCTTTGCTTTTTCCTGGTGTCTGCGCGAGGAGCCCGCTGGTTAACTTCCCCTTGCCACATGCAAAGTGCAGATACACAAGAGGGAGGTGTTTGTCAGTTTGTTTGTATGGGGACATCATAAAGACAACCCAGCCTGCTTCGGCACGACTGTAATACATGAAAAGCTTGGGTGGCAGCGCAGTGCAGTGCATAGAAGAACTCCGGCAAGTTGGCGTGCAGTTTATCAGCGATAAAAAGGACAAATATGAGAGTGTCAGCCAGCTAGTCACAAATCACAAAAACAGATGCTTCACAGACAAAGAATTCATGTATGTCTGAGTGTCCGCCTCCAGCTTTCTCAGCGTGAGTCCGTGAAGGTGAAAGAAGAGAAACACTACATGCTGTGCTCAGCAGGGAGCGAGCTTGGCTTCCAACACAATTCTTTTGTGTTTGCATGCTTCAAAATACTCCACTTATTTAGGAGAAAATGACATCCAAGGTTCAGATCACATCTCCGGTCACACTTGTCTTATTTACACTTTTAATGTGTGGAGGCTTTGCACGTGTGCAGTAGCTTGAAATGAGTAATAAGTGAGCACAGGCTCCTTGCACCACCCAAATTAAAGAGCCCCATCCGTGTGTGAGAAACCAGCCTTATTATACATGTAAAAGTAACTACGTTCTACAGGCTTTGCTCATCCCTGAGAAGTCATTTCAGCATACTGAAAATGATCGTAGTGGTTTGAATTTATATTCTACTAAAAAATCAAACACTTTGAGATGGAGAAATGTTTTATGAATATTTACTTGACTCTACACATTTGATGATAGAAGTATGAGATATCAAAAGGCCCAGTTATTTTATATCACAGGAAATGAAAGCCCTGGTTCATTAAAACTAACTGATAATTGCCATGGCTCTCTTCTGTGAGCATTTGACTCTGTATATGTTAAAGCTCCTCTCAGTCTCATTGTGGAAACTGACCTATAAGACTATAATCTTTAATAAATATACATTACATTGAGTGTTAGGTTAATCAACAACACAAAAAAAGTCCATTAACATGCAACAAATATAATAACTGGGGTGCACTACTGTTTTCTCTGAGTCATTCTACTTAAGGATCATTCACATTATTAGAACTGTAGGGTTTCATAGGCCTAAAGAAAGGGGAAATATGGTAATAATAATGATAATAATGGATATTTGATTGGAGGTATTGAGTTACCATGGCTATTTCTGTAGTTACTCAGCTTCTAATAATGATTGGCAGACACTGTCTGCTTCAGTGGTCAGCACCAGCAGTGACACATTTGAGGGATATGATTGTCTTATATCTGAGGGTAGGTGTGGGGTTATAGTTTGCTCTCAGACCAATTGACCAATATGCTTAAAAGTGACTTACTGCCAAACTCAACTTAAATCTTCACTCAGGGAACATCAGTGTAAACATCAAATGAAAACGACGTCAATGTTGTATTTCTTCAGAACAGAGAAAGTTTCTATTCACTATTTCAGAAGACACGTTTGAAGTTGAACAAAGATTCCTTTGGACTTGTTGTTTGTACAGTTTTCATATGTTGTAATGTCCTTGGCTGTGCTCTCACTATAAGTGCAGGGTGTATGAATGTGAGTGTGAATGGATGAATGTGGCATTTAGTGTCAATAAGACACAAAAAATTGAATCTGTTGACCTTTGCAATGTGCTGAACTCATATAATAGATAGTATGTTTCTATATAAACCTCAACAGTTCAACCAGTTGAGAAATGTATAACATTCTGGACATCTATTACATTTTTGAATTTCTGTTCACTCCCAGTAACAACTCAAAACTAGACTGAAATATGAAAAATTATATTTAAAGGGGACCTATTATGCTTTTCTTAAATATGTTTAAAATGTTGCATACTGGTTCTAGAGGACGTGGAAGTGCCATATCATGAGGTTTATGCATGTGGAGGTGAGCCCTGCAGCTGTTTTGGACGGCTCTGCTCTGCACGCTGTGTTTCACTGTCTTTTTTTAACATTGAAGTCCCAGTGATGTCAGTGCGTGCTGGACTCTCCTACATGGCCGTGGTGAGGTATATGCTCTAGGCCCCGCCCCCTCGGCTAACGTTACTTACCATTCAGAGACGTCTTGAAGTAACCTCTGTTCATGAGAAACTTCAGGCTGTCCAGTCTCTACCTCTGGATCGGTTTCAGGATCCAACACATGCGGCTGTATTTCATACGTTGATATTTTCAAAGTTTAGTAAAGTTCGCTGTTTACTCAACTCGTGGACCTGCAAAATGAGGAAGTGGGGCTCGGCCGCCGTGTGGAAGTCGGCGGGAGTGTGACCAATCACAGCGGAGTGGGCTTGGCGGGAGACGGACATGGAGGAGGGCCGGGGGGTGGAGTTAATTACACAGACTGTTTTCGCGGGATGCAGGAAATACAAGGAAGCGACGC
>OMNW01031403.1:0-27451 GCA_900303245.1 Selene dorsalis
CCTTGACATGAACGAGCCTAAGCCTCCCGCCTCTTAAGCCCTGAACCCTGACTGACTTAATCTTAGTTTGGTGAGATATACGATAATGAGTCCAGTTTACAATACTTGTGATGGTTATGTGACAAAGTTTCTACCACAGGGAGTAAGAAGCTGAGACCTGCTTATCCTAGCATGCTAGCATAGGAACAGCAGGCTGGACACTGATAATTCTCATAAAAGTCAGGACAAATGGTCTCTGGCCATCCAAAGTTACTACAGTTGACTATATACTGGTGAAGTTGACTCTCACTCTGGTGGTCCTGAGGACATCACACATCTTTCTGACGACCACTCTGAAACTTGGAGAAATGCATAAAAACAGCCTCTTGAAGCCATTACAATGAAAATATGGTGAGGACCGGCCTAAATGTCCTCACTTTACAAAATGGTCCTCACTCCAAAAGTTTAAAATTCACACTTGTCCTCACAATGATAGGAGTACACACACACACACACCAAACACAGTAGATCAGTACCTGTGGTCCATATTGTCCAGGATCACCATCCTTCCCTGACTTTCCCTGCAAGGACCACCAAGAGAAAAACAGGGAGGAGTCAATTGCTATCCATACATAAAAACTTTACCAAGTTTCCCAGGCATACATTTTCTGGAATCTATTACTATTTCCCAATTTTCAGTTTGCAATCAACTACAGGGAATGAGGGTAGGTCAGTAAATATGGTTCTCAAAAAACAGTGCATCAGCTAAGGTTCATGTCACCTGGCCTTAAGATGACAAAGTTGTAGTGGTAAAACAGTCCACTTTAGCCTGGTAGATATTGTCTATCCACAGAATTTTCATGAAATGATGTTTATAAATCAGTGATATCCTTTCCTGTCCTTTCTTTTCCTTCCCTTCCCTTCCCTTTCCTTAATATTGAGCTTAATGTTGTATCACTGCCCTCTGCTGGTCATCCCCTGTCTTGAGTTATTCCCAAGGTGTTAGCCTTGCAACACAAAGTGGTAAAAAAAGAGAGTGAAAGATATGGTGCAATGGTCAGAGAACACTGCATATTTTTGTTTAGGGGCACCCTGACATTTCTGATGAATGCCCAGTCAGACAAGGAGGATCAAAGGTGAGGATAAATGGGTGGTGGTATCTTACTGTTGGCCCTTCAGGTCCTCTGAATCCCTTTGATCCTTTGGTGTACAGCGCAAAAGCAATGTCTCCCTGTGAAAAGATTGAAAAGTACAGAAGTCAGTGAAAGAAATACACAACACTATCAAGGCAGAATAACTGTCAGGAGTGGCAGCTTTAGAGAAAAAAGAGCATCAGCTATGAAATGTGTATGATGTAATACCAGGTTAGAGTGTCACTGGTGTGAATCTTTAAGAGGAACTTACTGGTTCACCCTTGCAACCTTTGTCTCCTACATCTCCTGTATCTCCTTTTAGATCCTGAATAAAAAAAAAATGTCATGTTATAGTTAAAGGTTCAGTTAGTTGCAATTTGAAAGATTTTATGGGCACAATTTCCAGATCTATTCGATAAATATCAAATTATAATGAAGGTCGTGATAGATGGCAAAATTTCCCTCTTATCTGGTCATTTCTTTTTTCTCCCTTTTACTTTTTCCATTTACTCAAAGGGAAGTGGAGTTTTGTCCAGACTTGGTTTTGAACTGTGACAATGTGTCAGAGCCTGCTGTTCAGTCACTCCTTGCAAAATCTGGAAACTGTTCCAACTAGCAAAGTGTGACACCACAGGGCTTACATTTAATTTTGAGGTGAGAAACTAGGAGCATGGTGTGAAATGTGTTGCCTCAGGTGGCAGAACAAACCTCAAATGGACTTTATTGGCAGTGTGCAACCCCCTCCCCCCCCAAAAAAAGGTAGAACAGGCTGATAATCCACAGTAAGCAGTATTGATTATACTGCATTACATATATCCTCCTACATACAGGATACAGCACTCTGTAGAAGATTATTATTATTATTATAATTATTATTATTGTTACAGTGATCTGACCTCCATGTGTTGCTGTATAAGACTTTCGGTGGAAAACTCCCTGATCCGACCAGGTGGCCCTGGAAGTCCTGGTGGTCCTTGTCTCCCCTGCATTAAGCAAATCAAAATAATCCTAAATCATGAATAAGACATAATGGCATAATTATGATCATTTAACAGAAATGGTCTTGGACAAGAAAAATATACACAATGGCATTCTATCTATTCATCGACATTGTTAATGTAGCTGTTGTTTGGTTTTATTATATTTTTCATTCATTTGATTTGTCTCTGTGAGTTTCCTGAATAAAGAAAGCTTAAACAGTGTAAAAGTAAATTACCTTTAGTCCACGAGGTCCTGTGATACCGCCTGAGCCTTCTTGACCCTGTAGCATATGGTGGTGTGCAAAACAGTAGTAACTTGTTTGTATAAATTAGCAATTGTTCCCATCTTTCTTCAAAACTATTTTTGTTTTGCTTTGTTTCCTGCTGTTCTCAGAGTTTCGTCAAGGTCAGTTCTCACCTTTCACATCCTTTTTTAACCCCAACCAATGGGAACAGAGTGACCTGTCCTCAACATAATCTAAAAATGTTATCACCATTTACAACAGTCTGCCTGCTGGTTTAAGGACAGCTGGGAGACTGCAACCATTCGATGCTCACGCTACATTCAAAAATACTGCCGGACTGATAAACAACTGCTGTGACTGTCTAGAAGAAGTCACAACACAGAAACATCCAGGAAATGTTTACACTTTCCCAGGGGGTGTGAAAAGTACCAGTAATGATAAACAGATAACCAGACTGAAACAGAAACCCTGCAACTGTTGTTTTTAAATAGTTTTCCTCCGTGGCATTTGGACCCTCAGAGGTATCAAGTATAAACCGAGAAGAAGACAAATTATTAGTCATATAAGTTTTTATTAGCACTACCTTAGATCCCGGGGGCCCTGTTATGCCAAGAAATCCCTGTTTACAAAAAAGACAGGCAGCAATATCAAGCATCACATAATCACTTTCTATAACACCACATGGATTCTGTGCAAAATAACAAAATTTGACTCACAACTGGGCCCCTTTGTCCAGGCTCGCCTAATGGTCCAGGGTCACCAGGGGAACCAGGAAATCCCTGAGATAGCAAAGCAAGTCATGTAAAGTATCATGTCATGCACAATATTGTACAAACAGAAACTCTCATTATCATTATTGCAATCTTACCACATCTCCATCCTTCCCAGGTGGCCCAGGTGAACCTGGTACTGATATTGATGACACCCAAGATTCACCCTGTGAAATGCAGGAAGTAAGTTCATCCAGCATTTGAACTGAATTGAATTTAGTGTTGAAATCACTGGTAATGCTATACGGAAGACAGAAAAATGCACAGTGATCCTAAGTTCTCAGTTTGGCTCTATTGGCTTTCTCACCCCTCTATATCTTTATATCAATCTCTGCATTTGACATGCATGCATGTGCTCAGAATTACAATGACCACGTTCAGTGTCTTTGGGGTTGCCACAGTGAATCGACCACATAAACTGTATTTCTCATTCACTGTGTTTTCAGTAACCACTGCAAGCGCATAATCAATATTTAGAGGCTTTTAGCTGTGTTCGTAGAACAAGGGTAACAAATGACAACCTATTTCACATACGCTTTGCCTGCTAAAAGGTTTCAACAAGCTTAACGGGAAGACCTAGTTAAAAGCATCCACCACCATGACACAGACATGACAAAACTGCATGAAGTGGCCACAAGTGAATTTTCATACTGCAATCTCTCACACACCCACATCCTGTCAAAGTGTTATGAACAGGCCAGAGGACAGAACACATTGCAGGTGCTGGTGGAGATACTGAATCCTATATGGAGTCTACATTGCAAATACTGACCTCATTATGGAGGTTGTGTATACCTTTAGTCAGGGACATGTCTGTACCCGCAGTATTTATTTTGTCAGATAGGATGTTGCTCTATTAATTCAAGAAAGCTTTGCTGCAGTTTATGGCAAATGCTTCTTGCTGTGTCATCTGTGCACTATAGAAATATGTCATACAGGTGTATCCACAGTGAAAAGGAGTCAGGACAAGGGATGAATATAGGGGATGCAAATCTCATATCTATTGTTTCGCTTTCTTTTCAAGGACCATGGGTGGTAGCCAGGTCAAAGCAATCTGTCCATTTCCCCCACTGGAACACAGCAGGTCACCACTAGTAGAAGAACTGCAGCATAATAGATGGAAACAGCTTTTGTGCCGTGGTAAGCAAGTAGTCATATAGATCTGTATCGATCACAGCTTCCAGTTTTCCCCCAGGTGGGTAGATAATCTTAGTTGGGAGTTATTTTTGAAATGAAGAGATGAAAAGATGTAAGGCTGCAGATGTACAAATCACATGAAAAGTACAAATAGAATAGAAACATCTAAATGATCTGTCCACAGATACACAAAGATGACTCTACAGAGCACATAGATGCACATCCAAGATGAGAAAAAATATGACTTTCTGATGCTGTCTGGAAGTCTTTAATGTTTACTCTAGTAACACCTAAAGCTGTTTTTCGTGTTACAAATATTAGCATAGAAAATGAACACACATTAATGTCAGATGTGAATATAGAGGTGGATTCAGGAAAGGACAAAAACAAAGAAAATCTTTAAAAAAAAAAAAAAAAACTGATTGGTCTCACATGGACCAGGTACAAAATTAGCTTTGGGAGCCTGGGGAGTCAGAGAGGGCACCTTCTTCTGCAGTATCATGTTATGTTTTCTTCCTAATAAACTTCTTTAAAGGGCAGTTATTGCTGCCACTCCACAGTCTCACCTTTCCCAATACAAAAAGTGCTTAATAACCAGCCCTGGTGGCACATTATACATTTTATTACCTTAGGTCCACGGAAACCTGGTGAACCCTGTAAAGTAAAGACAAAGCTGAGGCAAGTTTTGAACAGTAAACATTTTCTTTGGTAGGTCAAACAAGCCAGACTATTGTATTTGAGTACAGCATCATGATCAATAGTTTGGATTTTTTGTTTCTTACCGGATCTCCCCCAATACCATCAAGTCCAGGAATTCCAGGAAGTCCATCCTCTCCCTAAAAAAGGTAATGTGTTTAAAACATGCAACACATTCGGGTACCAGCAACATTTTAAGCATATGCTTTTGTTTGAGTTGAAGCAGTGAGACTTCTCAATTATTACAGGTAAAACTGATAAAATGTTATCATTTCTTACATTTTCTCCATCACATCCTGGGGCCCCTTGGGGGCCTGGAGGCCCTTGTAAACCCGGAACACCCTGTGAGAAAATATCAGCAGAAAGTAACTGGCATCTCTCACACTATACAGGAGCAAAACACATAAATCGATCTGATGATGAATTGAGTTACACAGATGTACAAGAGAATAAGACACCTCACCGGTAAACCATGAGACCCAGCAAATCCTTCTTTGCCTTCAGGCCCCTGTGAAAAGAGAAATAAAACTAGAATATTTACTTAAACGCAAGTGCCACAGAATGGATACCTGCTCTACCACAAAGTTTGTGTGTTAAAGTAAAAAGCAGTTTCAATAGAAAAGTTATATTACCGGACCGCCTATTGGTCCCACAGGTCCATCAAGCCCAGTGTTGCCCTGTCAAAGAGAGCAACCTATAATTAATCTTACTGATGCAGTGTGATGCAGTAAGCACATATAGGCACAAAAGCAGGTACACAGTCTGTATATACAACTTCAGTTGATGGGCCCCTCTGAGGACAATATGGGATGTGGAGATATAACAAATGTAAGACTGAAGGAGCCACAAGAAGTTCTACCTTTGGTCCCATGGGCCCAGCATGACCTTTAGGCCCTTGACGGCCCTCTAATCCTGGAGGACCTGAATCTCCTTGGAGACCTCTTTCTCCCTGTGTGTGAGAGAAATTTTGAGAGAAGTCATTTCAATTAATTCAATCAATTACAATTATTGGCAACATTTGCAAATGTTGCCAATAATGTATTTAAACAGCTGTTGAAGGATTTAGAGTTTCCTGGTTGCTTATTAAAACAAACAAACAAACAAGTGTTGTATTCAAATGCTACTGCTGGAGCTAATGAATAAGCTACCAGCTGCCAGGACCGGAAGTAACGTTGGCCTACTTCTCGTTACAATATAAAGGTTTGTTTTAATGTATCTTACTACAGTTGAAGTCGTTGCTGACTAATAAAACAAGCTACATAACGTGGTTATGATTAACTGTGTGAGAATGAAGAGTCAAAGCAGCAGTTCCAGCAGCGACCCCGGCGGTAGTCCGAAAGCAGACACACCTATCACGTTGCGTACCTAACAGGTGCATGCCGGGTGCGGCTAAATGCTAAATGCTAAAACGCTGATGTTGACTCCTTCAGCGGTGACTGGGAACTATCAGAGATGCTGGACATACTGTGGAGCAGATAATGGAGGACTTAAGTAGCCACGAGACCCAGAATGACATTCATACAGGTGTGTGTTACACTGTACAACGTCATCAACTGTGTCGCCTAGCAACATTTCCGCGTTTTTTAGCTTTCACGTTTGTGTTTAGCTCTCCCTTTTCTTCAGCTGTTTGAACTGTACGGTATTTGAGACCGATTTCACAATAGTCTTCCCTCCTCTGTCAGCTATTTAATATGATACAGTAACACAGATTTACTTTGATTTACACATTTTACGCGTTTTTCAAATGATTGTGTTTGGGAAATAGCAGCTCGTTTCCCTGTGTTTTACAAATATTTCTACTGAGCAAACTTACAACAAATGGAAAGGACAGTAATGGTGCAAATAATACTGGTCAAATAATTTAGTGTATTGACAAGCTTTTTGGTGTTTGATTGACTCTCTGAAAGTAAAACAGCCTAGGCCTACTTCTCAATCACAGCTCAAGGTTTTTGCTGCAGCTGAGACACATAACATTACACTGTATAAAAGTCATATTGACTGAATGTGATTTTATATTCTTTCTGAATGGGTAGTTTCCACTTGTGATTACACTGATTGACTGAAATCTTAGTTAACTTTGCAGTGGATACAGTTGTAGCATTTTTTCTTTCTGCTGGAGGCTGAATTGTGTTCCTGCAGGCTGGTTTCCTGTGCTCTCTCTCGTCCTGGAGCTCACATCAAATTCATTTGAAATGAAGCAGCTGGTCTGGTTAAACACATTTGAGGCTAGTCATGCTTTTTTCAGCTAAGACCACTGGATATCTACACTAGAAAGGCCTCGGCAGTGTGATCAAGACTATTTCTTGATGTGTAATGGAAACGTTTTATTTCTGATGTGAGTCAAAAGACTTTCAAAATCAATAATGTTTAAAGTAACATTAGACTATTTGTGTGGTGGGAGTAAAACGCTTTACAAAATTCATTTTGACAAAAACACAGGTGTAAACTGGAAATTAATGCTGGCTCATTTAGTTTCTTAAGCTTCTAGGTTGATACAGGATAAAATAGTCTCATTAAGTCTTATGAGAGTGAACAACCACAGATGATTACAAAAATATAAACATCTCTGTTTTAAAATGGGGAAAAAGCTATAAAGTCATTCCCACTAAACTGCTGCATGTATGTATCTGAAGATTTCCCAGAGATAATTCATGATCCACTTACCCTGCTTCGTTTCGCTCCTCCAGCGCGGCACCGTGATTTTCCACACTAAAAGGAAATTGCAACATTCTTCGATAAGTATTGTGCACAAGGACAATACTGTCCAGTTAATTTGACATTGTTTTGTTTTAGATTTCCATCCTGTCTAATGTTTTCTGTCATGGTCCACCTTTAAAATTAAAACAGATTTTCCATATTACTAAAAGCCATCTAATCATTTTATCAAGTTGAATATTATCTAATTTAGTCATCGTGACTGAACATGCAAGTTTTCAGTAGGAAAGTGTTTTTACGTCACTCTTGTTGAATTGTGTGCACCCCCTGTTTTTCCTTAATGGTTAGATGTGGGGTGAACTGAAGAGAGTCCGCTAGTGTGAGTTCGCAAGTTCAGCTTTCACAGGCATTATGCTGATCAATAATCTGTTATTCTCACAACGAGGAAAATTTCGGGTGAATTTGTGGTGGCAATTTTCCCAAACAACACCTATAACTCTACAGTGTTAGAGGGCAAACACCTCATACTTGTGTTGAATCCAGGGATCTATAATTCGAGGGCTGTAATATATTACTGCTTATCAGCAGAGAAGAGGGTTAATTGAACCTAACAGACTAAAAAGGTAGCTACAGTGATAAAGAAAATTAAAGATGCACCAATGGTTGTCTGGAGGAAAATAATGGGTCAGCTATAAGCTCCTTTTATAATGAACCATTATCACTACAGCATTATTTCAGATGCATTGCATTTGTAATTTACCTTAAGTCTTGTAAAGACTCCTAAATGAAAGTGCACCACACAGAGGTGGGGAGCACCTGGTCTGATACCATTTCTCTTTTAAACCATTAATTAAACTGGTAATTAGTTGCTTTTTTACTGTATTAAATAACATTTACCAGCATGCAAGACAATAATTAAGCATGAAATGAATGCAACATGATTATCTTAATGTTAGAAAACAGGAAATGTTATTGCCATGGTAACAGCTGTGCCTGGACTGTTAAACCAAGATAATGTAGACTTTATTGACATTTTGGGCATAATAACTACATTTCTACATTTAACATACTAGTTTCTTTCATTGCATCAAGTCAAGTGCTGTGGCCAAATAATATCACTGTCTGTGTTTATTATTCACATTATGGTGGGAGGGAATTTCAGAAACAAGTCAACTTGGACCTCTCATATTATTTGTGAACATGCAAGGCATTGTTTTCCTTTCATCCTAAACCTCTTCAAAGTTTTTAACTTTTTTCCATTTGCCAGTCTCTCATATTTATTGTCTGATATCAAGCTACACATTTACATTTACTTTCCTCTAAGTCAGCTCACGTGGGTCAATCCTCCAAATACATAGTGTCATCTGTAACTAATATGCTCAGCTAAGACATTGCTAAGACATGCTTAATGCATGTTTTGCTTATTTTCAGCTACTCCTCAATATCCTGTCTTTTTTCTCCAGACTTCCAGAAAAAGGCCCACCAACATGGTCCAGTTCTTCAAGATGTTTGCAGATAACCACAGACACTACAGTTACAAACAGTCCAGAGTGTTGTATATCAAAGTTCAAGCAGTGAGGAATGAACGGTGCTCACATTAAACACAACAGGAAGCACATGAGAAACACACTGCTACAGGATAATGCTCTTCTCCCATAAATAGTGATCCAGAGGATGTTGCAAGAAGGAGTTACAGCAAGAGCATACTTTTTAAAAAAGTTAAAATGTTAATGGCACAATACTTATAAAGTCAAATGTGAGACATTTACAGAAAACATCAGTGTTGAATCTATCAGGGTAAAAGCTCACAGAGCGATGTCGTTTTCTCTGAATCAACCACTGTAGCTCAGCAGCTGGCCCAGTTTCTTATAAGTCTGCCTTTAAAGAAACACAGACAGGATTACCCGGTCTGCCTACAGTTTGAAATAAAAGCATGACAGTACAGTCAGTGCTTGCAATTCAGTACCTGTCTACATTGGAGTCAGTGCCGTTGGCTAAGTTCAAGCAGAGTCATCTATAATGTTCTGTTATTAATAGAAAAAAAAGACACATCTTACATTTTTGGCCCCAGTGCCCATCAACATCACAGCAAACAGGATCAGAGGAACTACAGGCACTGGCCTCCCCATGATTTTCCTTGCTCCAGTTAAATCACAAGCTCAGAGACGCCAACAGACACGCCGGAGGTGATGAATGTCTTTTTGAGCATCCTCCTCAGCAACCAGCTTTTACAGTATACTTGTCCGCTGCTGCACTACAGGTAATGTAAGGTCATTGCTTCAGTTAGATCACAATTCTCCATCTGGGATAGACTGGACAGCCCAGAGAAGTTGTTTAACCCGCTCCTGAAAGAGGGAGGGGGTCTGAGCTTAGGATGAGGCCAACCCCAATCATCACTGGGCTCCACATCTCACTCCTGGCAGTAACAAACAGTGGCAGTCACTCAGTTTGGTTTTTACTGATACAGAGAGAGGAGATTAGTTTGAATCTTCTCAGAGATTATCCTGCTTAGAGCATGCCAAAGCTCTCATGAAGATTAATTTCAGCTTCTGACTTTGGGTGAGTTATGAATATTGTGCATTATATATCTATAATGGTCTGTAGAATAACTTGTAGAATACATGGCTTAAAATTCAATGCACCAATAACTTCAGCTTCTTAAATGTGTGGCAGTATTGCATTGATTTTAACTATCATAATTTCATGTGCTACATTTTAATGTATGTTTTAATGTTTGTTTATGTAATGTTAACTGGTCCTTAGCTAACAGGTGTCTCTGCTGTGTTCGTCCTATTATCCACCACAGGGGGCAGCACTGAGGCTAACGCTCACCTGTTAGACAGAGGGGATGGGATCCTCATGTTCTATTGTGACTATATGGCTCCTCAGGTGAGTCCCACTTCAATAATATTAATTAAAATTAATCGCAGTATGAAATGTGCAATATATCACTCTGGTGGCATTTGGAATGGCACCTATATTTGAGGATGTTTTGAATGATATCCTAATGTACTTCTATGTATATAAAATGTTTACCAATGCATCTTTTTAACATTTAAAATTAGATTTTGTTTTTTATAACTGACAGTTTGGTTGCATCTTAACACCATTTCTTTGAAATTACAAGGGTGCAGGTGTACACAGCCAACATAATACTTGAAGTATGTGCTTTCCTTCAGCTTAAGTATATACTTGTCAGTGAACCAAGTTTCAGTTAAATTAATGTACTCTTTTGTAAACATTTATCAGGTGTTTCTCATAAAGCTTGAAGGAATTCACATCGTGTGCTTAACAAATGTATTTACCACAAAACTAACACACTTCATGTTTGTTTACACACATATTCAACACATGTGCACACTTGCGTTCCAGTATGTAGACTCAATAAAAACTGACCTGCACAGGCTCACACAGTGTTCAGACAGACTGTAGTGTCACCTGCATCCTGATGACAATCCAATTAAACAACATTCTTGTTGTTAGACTGCTCTAAGGATGGTGCATTAGTCCTCTTGCACACAAGAGCAACAAAGCATAAGCTAATGTACAGCAGTTTCTTTGCCATGGGGAGTTTCCTTTTTCCTTTTATTGTCTCTAATTCTTCTGTCTCTTATTCTAATTCTAACGAGTTGACAGTAAAACAGAGTTATGAGGTAACTAACAGGATTAGGTTGCACTTTACAAAAATAGAATCTATTTTTGTCGCATTGATATGACTGTCATGTGTGATTATATGAAGGCATCCAGTAGCTGTTACTGTAATCTGTTACTATTGTTATGTTTGCAGATGGATCCTTGTGCTGGTCATTTTTGTGCCGCTGCTCAGTGCAGTAAGTCTGTCCATCTCGAGATTCTAGATACACACACTAAGTAAAAACCTTGTAATTAATCATTTCAGTATGATTTCATTGATATCGATTACAAATTACCCCTTTAGAAATGTAATCAAAAATGCAGCTGTTGTAATAACTTCATCAAACTAATGTAACTCAGTACATTTGATAACATTTTAATTACTTTTCAGCATTATTAATTAAGTCTCAGCAATTTCATTGTTCCCAGAAATTGGAAAGCCCTCTCCAAGTTATTACTTAATGAAAACAGAAAATTGAATTAAGTTAGTGGAGTGTTATAAGACCTGTCACCTATCTGACCCATGTTGCCAGAAGATGCAAAGCAATAGAATATTATATTCCCTTTTTAACCTTATCCATCCTCTTCAATTTTGATAAGTCACTGTAATGTCATCAACATTTTCTCAGTAACAGATGGCACATTTATTTTGTAATAAAATGAAGTAAACCCATCACTATTTGAGATTACTTCACTATTTGGTAGGTTAAAAACTAACATTACACATGTGCATTCCTCTCGAACCCAGACATAAGATACAGCAGAAATTTACCAGCAGCAATGTGTTCTCTGTGTTTTAGAGTTGGTTTTATATTAATTGAAGAATATCCAAAACAAAAGATTGTCTTTACCTTTTGTCATATGCAGGCAACATACAATATACCCTGTGTTGATGGTTTATTACATTTATGTGCTCAGTTTTTGTTGACACTGTCCAAACTATACAACCCCCTGATCTATGTAAATGAGTGATGGGGGTTGGATGCTTTCACTAACTGCTGAAGCTGAACTTGAGTCTTGTGTTTGATGCACCATGTAAAGTTCAATTTACAAGTTTAATGAGTGTTTTCTGGACACCATTGGACATGAGGTCATGTCCTCTCCTCTTCTGGTTCCTCAAGATTTAAATGAATGAATGAATAATTTCATCTTAATTTTTGCAAACACTGCTGCTGCAGGAGCCAGGAATGTAGTTTAGGTTTGTTACAAACAGTAGTCCTGATGCCAGGATATTGCTAAACCTGATGCAGTCCTTTGAGTCACTGAGTCAACATAGTTTTCTATACATCAGTGTTCTCCTGCCTATTTATACATCTTGTCCTTACATTCCCCAAAACCCCAAGTTTGAACTCTAAATTACCTCCCAGCAAGTACTTGACTCACCTGGAAACTGTATACATTGCCCTCTGTGTGTTAGTGTATTTGTCACCAGGCCACAGGGCTGCCTGAAGTTTTAATTGTAAATCATTGTAAATAATTACTGTATACTAGTAGTAGACAGGCACATTTACTGGGCTGACCTACTGGCAGAGTTTGTTTATTGCACGTGTTAGTGTCAGCTGATAACAGCTCAAAACGCTGCACGTGTACAGGAATCTCAAAGCAGTCTAAACCACTCTTACTGCTATTAGCAATTTCAGAGAAAACACATCTTTGTGCTTTATTAATAAACAGAAGAGCTAAAGTGAAGGGATGGACATAAACCACTAACCTTAATTTCAAATTGTTTGTGCATTGATGGTAAGTTTTTAGCAGTTAAACATGCTTTTGACAAACACGGAGATGTCATACACAGCAGTATTTGACTGTCAGAGCTGAAATTAGTCTTAAGTTCACGTATTTGTTTCCTTTCTTCTTTGTTTCACACTCGCAGAATATAATTAATCGTGTTTGCATGAAAATGATGACAATGAGACATTCACAGCCGTCGTGTAAGGTTTTAATTTATTAACACTTCAGACCATTAAAAGCAACATTACATTTAATATGAGTAGTCAAAACTGGTATGACAGTGATGTAGTGAAGCTGAATGATGTTGTTACACTGTATGCAGCAACTATGTCTTACTCAGTACTTTGTGTTTTCAATTTGGCTAATGCACTGAATTTTAATGGCCTGTCCAAAAGATGGCCAAGTGTTGTATGTTTTGTTGTTGTTGTTGTTGACTGATGGAGATACCCCTGATTGTTTGGGCCAAAAGAGAAAGTGGGACAGCTCTATCAACAGATTTGGATTGAACCTGGTTTCACCTGAATAAACTCATCCAAATATTTAGTAAGCTTTGAGGAAACATTCCCACAGTGTAAAACTCTCTCTCTTTCTCTCTCTCACACACACGCACTAATATGCATGGGAATACTTTTCATCTGGAGGTGTGAGCAGCACACAGACTGTTTTTTCAGCAGGATGTCAGCACAGCATGATAATGATGAAGCTCCTTGAGCTTTTTTTTCCTGTCGAGGTCAAAGCCTTCATTATTTACTCAAGTCTTTGTGAGAACACTGATTTGTTTAAAACTTTCTAATCAGGACTTCCAAGTCTCAACAAAGAAATGTGTTTATTTTCAAGGCCGATTCTCAAAGCCGTTAAATATTCAAGGATGACACATATTCCCAAAACTATACAATGTTATCCGATGGGCCAGCTGATATTCACACAGCTTCAGCCTGTCTGCTTCTCTTTCTCTAATGCACTAATGGGCAGATACTGATTTGTCTCTGGTTGCCATTCCAGGGGCAGGTTGAGGGCCCATGTGAGGGTAGAAACTGCTCTGTATGTCGGTGTCATCCTGCCAAAGGTGCACGGGTATGAACTCTTTTTTTTTTCTCATGTTGTTGGCAATATGCTACAATTACTCTCCTGGGTTTATATTTTGTATTTCTTTTCATTTGAGTGTTAATCTGTGAAAAAATATTTTTCTTCTCCTTTCAGTTTTGATGACATCGTATGTTTCCTGTATTTATTGTAGCAGCTATTCATAACAGCATCACTCAGTGTTAACAGTCTGACCCAAGGTTTTATATGGATGAGTTTTCTCTTTGTAGGGACCTCCAGGAAAGCAAGGTCCACAAGGCCCCCAGGGAGCAATGGGACTAAGAGGACATGAGGGGCCACTAGGAGAAAAAGGCAGGATGGGAGCAGAGGGATCAAAAGGCCCAGAGGGGCCCAAAGGACTTCGTGTTAGTGCACTATTCCTGTGCTGTTGTATTTGTTGTGTTTTGTAGTATAATATGCATGAACAAAACAAAACAAACAGTGCTTATTATTAAAAGAAAAAGAATAATTGTTTGAGTTGAGAGTGAATAATGTCACATTTCCAAGTAATAACTAAATGATGTCTGTTCCTTTTTAATGTTTCAGGGCAAGATAGGTGTTCCTGGTTTTCCTGGTAATGATGGCTCACCAGTGAGTAAACACTGACAACAATAATCTCTTTGAGGTGAAAAACCCTCCCAGGGAGTTACACTAATTTCTACAACCTAGCACTGCTCACCATGGAGTGAAAGAAGCTGTTCCTCTTTCTTTTTCTCTTAGTCTCTGAGAAAATACCAGGGAAAACAATATCAGACACTATTTCAGTTGTAAATACAGTATGTCATGTTGTGTGCCCAGTTATGTAACTGCTCAGATCATACATTCAAGATACAATACAGGAAGCTCCAATTAAGATGGTGCAGTGATTTGTTCCATGTATCTGGTCTGCCCTCTAGTGGACACTTAAGGGTGTACTGTAGATGGTATATTGGCATTGGTTTCTTTTCCCGACCTGATGCAGCTGCCTTTTCACTGCTCAAGTGCTTGTGTTTAGTAAAAGCCTGAGTACTTCAAAATAATCGCTCTCTAATTATGAAATATTAAACATGCAAAGCATTTTTTTTACAACTTTTTTTTTGTTTACTCTGAACTAGTGTAATTGTGAAGTGCTCACTCTTATACCTTGCAATTATACTTCACCTTTAAAACTGGTATTGATCAGGGTCACCCTGGAGCAGGAGGTGAGCCTGGATTGCCAGGAGTTGATGGCTGTAATGGGACAATAGGTCAACCAGGAGTCCCTGGTTTTCCTGGTTTGGACGGTCACCATGGGCCACCGGTGAGTAGAGGTCTTGTTCTGTCAGGTATTATTCAGTCAGGAGTGAGATGTTCATATGTTGTAAAAATAAATATTATGTTGGAAAGTCAGTGATTACTGAATTTACATTCATTGACAGCATTCAGCGGAAGTGCAGGACATAAATTCACCTAGCAGTTTATTAGGAACACCTGTACACCGTCTTATTTTTCTAATTAAACAGTCTTTCATCTTACATCCATGCAGCATTAGTGCAATCCATAAAATCATGCACATACAGGTCAGGTCAGGAGCTTCAATAAACATCCACATCAAATATGAATTCATCATGGTTTGAATACCACAACCTAACAGAGCACTGTTGCTGACCATGCCCTTCCCTTTATGGCCACGATTTACCATCTTCTAATGGCTGCTCTCGGTGTTATAATGAGCATGTCACCAAGCAAAAGCCATCTCACATGAGTTTTATGTACACAACACTGAATTTAGTGACCTTAATCGGCCTCCCCAGCCAGCAGATCTGAATCCAATGTGACACCTTTGGGATGTGGTAGAACTGAAGATTAGCAAGCTTTACGATGATCTTTCCCTACAAGCCATAGTTGTCTATTACAGTAGACTGAATATTCAGATAACAATCAATTATTAACGATTAGATCATGAGATTTTAACAATTTGAATATAGAAATATATTGTACAGTCATCACCACTGGATGTTGACAGACATTCCCATTACACCAGAGAGTTGGTATTAGACAACATAAAAACTGTTGTCAAAGTTTATATCCTGTCTCTTCTTGTCAGGGATTGCCTGGACCTAAAGGAATGAAAGGAGAACCTTTGCGTGGCACCACCCTTCCAGGACTTCCTGTAGGTTCTCCTCTATGAGAAAATCTCTGAATATTATCGGTTGGTCTGTCACCAGCTCAAAACCTCTGGCTATTCATGCACTTCTGTTATTGTTTAAGTTTACTCTATGAGTAAAAATTCAAATTTTCGTGTTGCCTCTTCCGTTTATTTTATTTTACAGGGTAAGCGTGGAAGAGATGGAGCCCGTGGTTTACTTGTATGTATATGACAGCTGTACTTATTTAGATTTCTTTTTATTATTCTAATAAATAATGCATGGGTTGAATGTTTTAAATCCTCTACTCCTTGCTTATGGTCAGGGTGAATGGTCTTAATATTTACTTGACACAGAATTGTGTGACATTTTTTTTAAATCCAGGGAAACAAAGGAGTCACTGGGCCTCAAGGACAACCTGGCCCCCCTGGTTCTCCTGGAGCTGAGGTAAAATAAATTCCCTTTTTTTTTTAATTATGTAGGTTAAGGCTCAACCACAGGAATCTATTTGATCTCTTATCTAATAGTCATGATCTGCATCACAAGAAGACATACAGTGTTTCCTATGTGAAAAAGTGTGTGTACATGTGTGATTTTCTTTTAGGGTGGAGAAGGACCCAGAGGTCTCAGAGGACCACCAGTGAGTCATCTGCTTTATAATCTTTGGCTGTACAAGCTCTGAAAAAAATATCATTGCATAAACTTACTACAACTGGTTGTTGTGTAGGGAACCCCTGGAGGATCACCGGCAGGTGATAACGGTGATGATGTAAGAAACCATTTTGGTCTTTGACAGCTATTTTGACAAAGATTGGGTTTTGCATTGTGTGTTTGTGTGTCTTCATCTCTTTAATTCTATAACCCAGGGTGAGCAAGGTCCACCTGGCGCACCAGGACCAGAAGAAATCATAGAATTTCCTCCAGACTTTCTTCCACCCAAAGGTTACAAGGTGAAGCCAAGGCCAGCTGCTAATTTTCAACCACTGAAAATATAACTCATTTAATGTCTTATGGGATTTTATAGCATCCGGTTTGTTTTAGTCCAAACTGTCTTATTGCATCCTAATTTAAAAGTTGACTCAAACTCCGTACTGTGTTTTTTCATTATTTTCTCCTGTTTTCCCAGGGAGACAAGGGTCCTCCTGGACCATGTGGACTAAAGGGGAGAAGGGTGAGTTTTATTCTGCATCTTCTTTTAAAAATCGCTTTGATGGTATGGCTGTTGGTACTGTTGGTATTTGTCTTCACCATTTAAATTTTGTGCTGTTTTTTGCTTTGAATCATATCACTGTTATATTACACATCACTGTGTAGGACCTTAGTTACCAGACAGGTGTCTTCGAGGTGGAGAAAGATATTTAATTGTATTAAATGGTCTTATCAGGGTGATGTGGGAGACAACAACATAGAAGTAATGAAAGGGGAGCAAGGAGTCCTAGGATTTCCTGGACCTCGGGTATGTGACTGATTTTAGATAAATGCATGCTTGCACAAACAAAACACAGATTTTTAACACTGCTGTGTCTGCTCCAGGGTCCTCCAGGAGGTTCAGGTAGAGGTGGACTAGCAGGACCTCAGGTACACCTGTCATAAGAGTAAGCCCTCTCATGTGTAACTACACTATGCAACTAGTTCGTGTTAAATGTAGTGATATAATTCCAGGGTATCCATGGAGATAGGGGACTTCCAGGCCTCATTGGAAGAACTGGTCCAAAGGTGAGCTTTGCACAGACATTGATGTATTCTCACTGATAATTTTTACAAAACAAGTGTCAGGTGTTAACAAACAGTGCAGTAAAAAAAAAAAAAGTGCAAACATGGGAAGATAGACATGGATCTGTACTTCCCAGCAGTGTAGATGCTTGTTGGCAGCTTTGCTGTACAGTCCTTACCTGTATACTGCCCCCTTGTGGTTGTCAGCGGGACAGTGAAATTTATTCATCTGGAACAGACTAGTGATTCCTGATCACTCTTCATCCTTAGAAATATAACATTCATCTGCCACCTTCAATTTGCTGTAAAAGAATACGATTTTTCTCTCTATGCATCCATACATAAAACAGGGTGACCCAGGAGATCCAGGACACCCTGGTCCTGTGTCCTTTCTTGGTGATGCCAGAGGTAAGACCACTGCAGAAACTACACTCAAAGTTAGTCCACTGGTGGCACTATCCATTCTAGATTTTTTTGATAGATAATACAACGATGAATCAATATTTACCAATTTTGATCTATTTATCTGCTGTATGTTGTAAGTAGTTTAGATCTCTCCACTGGTTATTGTACTGTCCAGTTGGGTGCTTCAAGCTTATTTCTCCCTAAATCTATTTACTATTACACCCTCACTGTAGCACTGAAATGTGGCTGTGAATTACTTTTATTTCTAAACTGTGTTCAACTTGAAACCAACCAATAACAACAGATTCAGAACTGCCTTGAAAGTATGAAACTTCTTAGATCTCTCGTGTCCATTTTTCACTGTTACGCTATCATCACATTTTCACAAACCATTGCTGAATGCAGTGATTATTGTAGAAACATTTAAAGGGATAGTTCAACATTTTTGGCAAATTTCTATTGCCATAATCCCTATAGTCACAGAAGTAGGTTCATTACCTTTAATTATCGGTGCATGTTGTTTTGAGATCAGTGGGGCAGAGACGCAAGCTGCGGTACAGGTCCCCTGTCCCCTGTCCCCTGTCCCTCATCAAACTCATCAAACTCATCAAATACACAATCCAATAACTCCATCACGTCTCTGCCCCGCTGATCTCAAAACAACGCACCAATAATTAAAGGTAATCATCCTACTTCTATGACTATAGGGATTATGGCAATAGGCGAATTTGCCAAAATGTTGAACCATCCCTTTAAATGAAACTGTCTGCTACAGCATTTTGTTTGTAACTTTTCTTACATTTAAATGTTAATTAGTAAAAGGCCACTATTATACTCAAATAACAAAGTGTCTTTGACTTTTTCACCATTTGGTATCTGTATGTTTTAGGTGAGAAAGGTGATCATGGGTATCCTGGAGCATCTGGACTCCCAGGTGACCCCGGGAACATGGGCATGCATGGACCTCCTGGCCCAGCAGGGCAAACGATACCAGGTCAGAGTTCAGCCTCTGTCTCTGTCCTCTGACTTTAAGATTACTTGGGTCTTTAAGCACTGTACATTACTTACTATATTATTCAGTCTGGTCGGGATTTGATCTATTTCTCTGCTTGTACTGGCAATCAAAGTTCTCTTCAGATGTTACTGCCACAAAGTCACTGACGCAATTAAAGAGCCAGAGTAACATTGCTTGAGTTATATAAAATACAGGATGCTGATCCAAGTCATCTGAAGTCTCGTATCATCCCCTGTATCATCTCTTCCAGCGGTGCCAGGTCTGCCTGGTCCACAAGGGCCCCCAGGTCCAAAGGGCTACAAGGGAGAACCAGGATGGTATATCGGCTTTGAAGTCAATCCACTGCCAGGACCAAAAGGAACTAAAGGGTTCCCTGGACCAAAAGGTGTCAGAGGCCGTCCTGGCCCACCAGGTATACAGCACAGCACAAGAGTTTCTTCTGTGTGTCACTAATATAATTTCATTGTTAGAACAGATGTTGAACAGATGTACTCTTCATGTTTTTGTGCACCTTCATTAGTATTCTGACTCACCTGACTGATATTTATGTGTTTGTGTGTACATGTGTGTGTTTATGGCATACTTCTTGGGATCTGACTAGGATGTGGAGGTGAATTTTGATTTTAAAGATGTTTTCTAATAATGAATATTCATTCAAATTACTTAAAGAGTCTTTTTAGTTTATGTTAATATTTGTGGCTGGTTTGGTCTTGCAGATTATTACTGTGAGCCAGGTTACCCTGGTGACAATGGTGACCCAGGATCCCAAGGACCTCAAGGAAACAAAGGCTTAAAAGGAATTAAAGGTGATCTGACTGTTTTGGTGCATCAGCTGATCCCACAATCTAAAATCTAAACTCATCCTCTCAACTGGAGGTGAATTGGAACAGATTTATGATGATCTAGAGTTGTGCAGTATATGATGCATCATTGTCATACATTTTTGCCACCCCTGTCTTCTACAGGTTGTGAAGGGGCATGTGAATGCATTTCTGGTGGGGGAAGCATAGGCCCCCATGGTCCAATTGGTTTTCCAGGACCTCCAGGGTTACATGGAACTAAAGGACTAAAAGGGGACCCAGGATTTCAAGGCGACGAGGGACCAAGAGGGCCACAAGTAGGCCTAATGATAACAGGGCTCAAACTGTTTAATTATTTGCAATTTCCTTAAACATGTAAATAGTGTTGTGTTTGACTGTGTGTTTTTCTATAGGGCTACCCAGGCATTGCTGGTGTAAGAGGATGGAAGGGTCAAAAAGGGGAATCTTTTGCTGTAGGAGGTAAAGGTGAGCACCTGTCAGAGCACAAACTCTAATATACACAGTGTTACTGTCCAAGCAAATTTTATCTGTTTATGTGTTTTAAACAGTAGCTCTACACAGCGTGTATCTCAAGATAATACCCCATTACATTGTGTTACATTTGGGGATGCGTTCTTCCAAAGCAACTTGCTAGTGAGAGATATCACTGAAGCTTCAGTTTAGTAGAAAACCTGGTGTAAGCACAAAGTATCATACAAATTCAGGAAGTACAAGGAGATCAAGCTAAGAAGTGCTAATTAGGGATGTTAGGTTGTTTGAGGTGTTGAGAGAGGAGGTTCTGTCAAAGAGATAAGTCCTCCAGAGATTCTTTTGCTAACTTGTAGTAAACAGAAAGAAAAGAAAACAACAATATCTTCTTTTCCTCTTGTTTCTGAAAGGTATCAAGGGTGAACAAGGACCAGGTGGACCTGCTGGCCCTCCTGGAGCAACAGGTAGGCCAGGACTGGATGGTCCCCCTGGCCCTTCAGGAGACCCTGGACCAACAGTGAGTGTGCTCATTTTAATAAATATAAATATGATTATTTAAAGAGAGTCATTTTAAATGTTATGATGGCATGTCAAATGTTCCACTTTGTTACACAATTTATGCAGGCTGCTGGATATGAAGGATTACCTGGTCCTAAAGGTGACCCTGGTCTTCCTGGACCCAAAGGTTTTCCAGGGAGTGTAGGCCACAGAGGCTCTGGTGTTCCAGGACCCGTAGGGCCACCTGGGCCTAAAGGAAATCAGGGATATCCTGGCCTACCTGGAATTCCTGGACGCCAGGGGCCCCCAGGTCAGAGACGGGATTTATTTCTGACTTTGTTCTCATTTGATTTTAACACATCCTTCCCTGTATCAAACCAGGTGTCATGTGCTCGGCATGTTGTATTTGTGTCATCAGGTGAAATTGAGCAATGCTGTCATGAAATAGAGCCTGGGCCACCTGGACGTAAGGGTGAACCAGGTTTCCCAGGTAAGTGTTATGTTATGATCTCTTAATAGTCATCAAATCTTTGTAATTGTTCTGTTGTTTTCAGTGCCACATCAGCTGATAAGTTCACATAGAAATTGCATCTTAGCACTGTCTTGATGTACTGAGAGCTGCATAGAATGGGCTTCACTTGTCTCAGCTCAATTTTTTCGGGAAAAAAAAAATTATGAACGGTATGAAGCACCTTGAGCCCATGTTGCCGTTCAACTTAATTTTATTTTGTACCTTATAGGGTTTCCAGGTGATCCAGGAGCAAATGGTTCTCCTGGAGTTCCGGGACACAGAGGCCCTAAAGGCATGCGAGGAGAGGACGGCCATGTTACAAGCTTTGGTCCACCAGGTAATGGCACCCTAAAATGTTGTAAAATTTATTATTCACTGTTATGCACTTGTGTCATCATGCAATTTGGAGTGTTGTTTATATGTTTATAGATCTCTCTTATTTGTAACAGGACCTCGAGGTTTAAATGGGGATCCAGGTGACCCTGGTCCCCCTGGTTATAGCCTGGATGCACCTCCAGGTCCTCCTGGGTTACCAGGACTCCCAGGCAGAAAGGGTACCCCAGGAGATGTCCTCTATGCCCATCCAGGTCCTCCTGGCCCACGTGGCCACCCAGGGGCCATAGGGACAAGTGGACCACCTGGCTCTCCTGGAATCCCAGGATCTTCAGGTAAAACCATAACCAAATCAATTTACAGCTCAGGCCTCAGTTAATGTGTCCTGAATCACAGAAAAACTGTGTGCACACAGAAGTACCTGGGGTGTACTTCCCACTCTCTACTGTTCATTAGAATCATAACCACTGGTTCTTTGGAATCACAGGCATACAAGGCCAACCTGGACAACAAGGCCGTAAAGGTGAGCCAGGACTTCATGGAGACCCTGGTGCCACTGGCCTCCCTGGCACACCTTGTACTGTGTGTGAGCTGCATGGATATCCAGGACCTCCTGGATTTCCTGGAAACCATGGCAGGGTGGGAGTAAGAGGTGAGCATATAACTGCAGCAGGATGTGATGCTGGTCCTCTGAGTGTAGTAACTGAGCACAGTCTTATACAGTATATTTTGCTGTGTATACACTGAACCATCCATTAACATATTTCTCTTGTTAACTTTTATAATGTTGAATAGGCAACAATGGTCAGAAGGGTTTGAGGGGAGATACAGGTCCACCTGGTTATGGACCAAAAGGTCCTCAAGGTTTCTCTGGCCCTCCCGGTGTGCAAGGCCCACATGGACCAAGAGGCCCCACTGGCCTTCCAGGAGATCCTGGGCTTGATGGCTGGCCAGGACCAAAAGGTAAACGCATTTTCTGTGTCCTCTCTCTTCTCTCTTTCTTGAGCCACTTTTACTTGATCATTTAAAATCATGTGAACTCCTATATATAAAATCAAAACCTACAGGTCATAAGACGACGCATCAAACGCCTACACTAGCTTTGCCTGGTTTCTATTGAAAAGAGACGAAAACAGAACTCACCCACTCTCCTCCAGCCGCTTGCTAGGGTTTGGAAAACCCTGACAAGTTGATTACCAAATGTATCAGTGTGCCTATCTTTGTTTGTACTGTTGATGAAGTAAGGCGCTGTTCTGAGCATTATATGCGGCTATGAGTGGCTTTTTTGATCGCGGTTGGAGCATGGCTACAAAGACAGCAGTATTTTGCTATCTGGCTCTCTGTGCTGAAGTCACTACAACTAGAGAAGTTTGCGCTTGGCAAACTTGATCTCTGGAGGGGGTGTTCCACTTGGTCTCACGGCGCGTTAGGCCATAGGTTAAAGACAGTCCGAATATGCCGAAGTCTATAACTACATTGCTACATTCAGTCTACTTATCTTTACTAACCCATCCAGCTGCACCTGTGTCTCTTTACATGGAACCTTCAGAGCCTAACAGTCATCACAACATTGGACCACCATGTTTCCCATCACTCCCAGCTCCACACTCCAAGTTGGAAGTGTTACTGACCTAGTGACCTGTTAATAGAGTTCATCCACAAATTCAAACATTAGCCGCTGCAATAGGATCGCACTGAAATCCAGTCTACATTTTATCGACAATGCTTTACATATATCTGCAAACTAGACTGTCCTGACTCAAATGAGAGTTTCCTTTTGATTTATCTAGGTGATACAGGCTACCCTGGACCAGCTGGAGTAATAGGTTTACCAGGTCGTCCTGGACCCCCAGGGCCCAGGGGTAAACCAGGACAGAGAGGCCGTGATGGTCAACCAGGTTACACAGGAGACCCGGGACTATCTGGTAGGAAAGGTAGGAATCTGTAGGGGGCAAAAAGATGTGCCATGCAACCTGGCTGCTTTTTTAATTAAGTTACTGAATTGCAATTTTAGTGTATTTTAGGGTGCAGCTTGACACTTGTTTAATCTCAAATAATGTGATCTGTCCAGGTGTACCTGGTCTTCCAGGATTACCAGGCCCAGCAAGGATTGTTAACATGACAAAGGGCCCAGCGGGACTCTCAGGAAGGAGGGGGACACCAGGCCCACAAGGACCTGCAGGCAATGGAGCTGTCATTTCACTTAGGTCTTTTCAAAACAGGATCAGTTTTTGATGTTCCACTCGTAAAATGTCACATTTGTGATTTGTCTTTTACAGGCTTAAAGGGTGTAAAGGGATCACCAGGTGACACAGGGCCTGAGGGATGGCCTGGTCCACCAGGGTGTAAGGGAAGCACTGGTGCTTCCGGTAGGTCAGGAATATCAGGCCCTCCTGGGCACCCTGGAATCAAAGGTTTCCCTGGTCCAAGGGGATATCAGGGACATACTGGAGATCTGGTACACAATAAACTTTAATTTAATGTATTAAAATGTCAGTAAGTGTCTGTGTATAGTTATTTGTATTTGTGGCCCAGAGACATTAAAAATAGCTGCCACTTGCATTACATTCAATAGAACTTTAACAAAATTATATGCTAAAGATGAGACAAGCAGCATTTAATTTATTCTGACTGTAATATATTGCCTAGCAATGGTTTAATTTGTCCGTGTCTGTTATAGGGAGATCCAGGACCTACGGGACATGCGGGTATACCAGGGCTACCAGGATTTCCAGGTGCCAAGGGTGAGTAAAAGAAACAGAGTAATGTCTTTGATAATAGTGGTAATTGGATAATAGGGACATGCAACAGATAGGATTAACAAGTGACAATTTTTTTTTCTGCTGTATAAAAAACATTGTGATATATTGTTGAAATGAATTCAAATCAATCAGCAGGTACAACAATGAAGTCAAATATCTCTCTGGGTTTCATACATGTTTCATTCAGTGTGAACCTGATAGAATCTGTCCAAATCTGTTCCAGGAGAGCCAGGACAGTCTTATGGACAACCAGGTCCACCTGGACCCAAAGGATTGCCTGGGGAAAATGGACCCAATGGTGAGTTAAGAAAACTTCATGATGAAAAGGAGCTAGAAAATCATTAACCATATCTTAAAGGAGTTTTCCTAGACTACACTTAACAGATACTGGATATCTCTGGGAATATATTTATATCCACAAATAATGTCCTCCAGCACCCAGAGGGATTCAAGGGGATCCAGGTGACCCAGGACCCAGAGGAAGACCAGGACAGCCTGGATCACCAGGCACTCAGGGAGAACCAGGAAGACAAGGAGGACCAGGTGATTTCCAGTTAAATTTGAATCAAAGAACTAATATGCTGCAGCAATGCAGAGGTTGACTTTGAACCTTTGAATACTGACTCAGGATCAGATTCAGGAGAAGAGTAAGAACTTGCACTGTAACCTGACATCACACAGTTGTATATAATTGCATATTGTTTCATGCACTGTCAAATTAATATCATCGGAAAAAATGAAATTTTGCCAGTAACCTGAATATTTTGGTATCACATGGTAATAAAACAGCTCCAGTTCAGAATTTAGATTCTTATAAATTCTTATTTGCTGTTTTAGCCATTACAATGACTCAATGCTTATCTTTCTATTTCACCTCCTCTGAAAATCATTTGAATTTTGTGCTTTAGTTATACATGTTGTTTTGTGCATTTACGTGTGCCTCTACAGGTTTGCCTGGGCCTCAAGGCCCATCGGGCCGTCCAGGTTTTCCAGGTATTCCAGGCGATCATGGAGGTCTAGGACCACCAGGTCCATCTGGCCCGTCTGGGCCTCCAGGTACTAAAACAAGATCCACTGTCACATTACTGGATACGCAAAGAAAATTGGCTTATTGTAATGTAACCCCTACTGACTTGTCTAAGGGGTAAATGTTACTGCCCAAAAGAAACAATTGATTGATGTGGACAATAGATGGATAATGAAGGCTTTACTTTCCAGGCTGTGTTTTCCAGTAACATATTTGAAAAGACACTTAGACAAGAAAAAACATATCCTGCAAATGAAATATATATGGGTGTTTTACCCAGATATAAAGAGAAAATATTCTTGAGCACATGTTGTGTTGTGATCTTGTGTCAGGGCCACGTGGATCACCAGGTCTGGATGGATTGGATGGTCTTAGAGGTCCAAAGGGAATTAAAGGATCATGTGGTAAGAGGGATAAAAAAAAAAAAAGTTCAACAAATTGTGCATTGTTAACTCTAAAACGTGTCATTATGTTTACTATAAATGTGAGCACACGTAATCATGTAACACTGTGTCTTCAATGTATTCTTTTATCACTTCAAGGCAAAGATATCCCTGGCCCTCCAGGACCCGAAGGTTTTCCTGGAGACAAAGGACAGCAGGGATACCCAGGGCCTCCAGGAAACATTTTTCCAGGGCCCAAAGGCCAGAGGGGCCCACCAGGTGACAGAGGTATTATATTTGTTATTATCAATACATCTGCTTCACTAGTTCATAATGGGGGATGGGAGATAATATACATTTAAGTCAAACATTAACTCAAGTCATATCATGGATTTTCCTTTCCCACTGAAAGTGCTTGAAATTATTTCTCTCACACAGGCTGATTTTAGATCATTATCTCTTCAATAAGAAAAAAACATTACAATGACTTCTTACTATAAATTAGTCAGCCATGGAATGACAACAAAAACATAGTGCAATCTGAGAAAAAATGATGTTCTGTTTGCTGTTTGTCGCTCTTCATTTTAGTGTGGCTGCTGCTCCATTCCTCTATATATTTGGGGGACAGAAGGAACTGAACTTTCTGTATTTCTCCCATCAGGTCTTCCAGGTTTTCCAGGGCTGCCTGGTTACCCCGGAAAAGACTGTGTGTCTCTACCAGGACCTATAGGATATGCAGGACCTCTAGGACTCCCAGGTGTGTGTGTGTGTGTGTGTGTGTTTGTACTCCTATCATTGTGAGGACAAGTGTAAATTTTAAACCTTTGGAGTGAGGACCATTTTGTAAACCATTTTAAACCTTTGGAGTGAGGACCATTTTGTAAAGAGCTGGCGTTGTTGAACTCAGTCAGGGTTCAGGGGCTGAGAGGCGGGAGGGAATTGAGCCCTTGTGTTCCCAGCCTGACAGACCATAGACTGTATATGGCTTAGGCTCGTTCATGTCAAGTGTGTGAGGGTCCCATTGTCAGTTTTTCCCCTCAGTGTCATTCAGCATCGACACTGATTTTTTAAAAGGAAATTAGCCAGAGTTCAAAGCCATGTAAAGTCAAATACAACAGATGCCGTCGGAAGCGTCGGAACATATCAGTTCCCGGTCCCCGGATCCCGGATCTTGTCCCGGTCCCGGTCCCGATCCCGGTCCCGGTTCCGATTCGGGTCCCGATCCCGGTTTGGGTCCCGGTCCCGGTTCCGATCCCGATCCCGGTTCGGGTTCGGGTCCCGGTCTCGGTTCTGGTCCCGGTCCCGGTTCGGGTCCCGGTCCCGGTTCCGGTTCCGGTTCGGGTCCCGGTCCCGGTTCCGGTTCGGGTT
>OMNW01031404.1:0-29663 GCA_900303245.1 Selene dorsalis
CACCGTTTCATCCGTTAGTGCCGTTATCATTTCACCATGAACTTGCCACGACCAGGTGCTCCAGTCAAAAGAATACCAAGAAGAACTGTCCAAGAGCCAAGGAGCACTGACACAGAGCTTTAGAGAGACCTGGACTTAGCAGGTACAGTTGTTGGAGTATGAGTACTGCTCACCATGCAAGTCTATTGATGTGCTCAGTACTTATTTTCCCTGCTGTATCTGTCACTTTTGGACACGTTGGGATCTCATCTGAAATTGAAAATTAAGCTATGTGAATTTGAAAAATTGTAAATGTAAAATTCCCTAGCTCCTGGCCTTGAACCTGTCCTGTGTGGACTCTGCATCCTGTGTCTGGTACATGTCACATAGATTGTCATCAAAGGATTAAGTAAGGAAAGTTCAGTTGGTTAACATGGTTATACGACACTCGTAAAGCATACTATGGGTTAACACCAAAATCTCCCATTACATTAGCATGAGTTGGTCATTAGTGAAATGAAACATATTGAGACTAATGTATAATGCAGGACACCTCTCTTGTGTAAAGTTTTCATGAAGCATCTCAGAGCAGTGTTTTAAGATGGAAGAAGATTGAAGTATGAATGAATGATGAATGAATATATGTATTGAAACATTTTAGATCTGACACTGTTATAGATTTGATCTTTTAATTGCAAAGAATAAGGACAATATGTTGAATCACTGCTCTGCTCTGGCTGAGCACCTGCTCCATATCAGAACTGTAACAGTGTCTGAGACATTCTCAGCAGATGGAGGATGGGCAATAACTAATGAAAACCAAAAACATCATGTAAGGACTTTTAGTGCTGTGGTGCTGGTGCAGTGTGTAGGCCCAGTTTACCATTCTGTTTTCATCACTGGACTAGATCTAGCTGCATGTGGGTGAGCCTTTACATGAGCAGCATGACTCAGAGATCAAAAGGGTAAATAATCTTTTGGCTAATGCAGAGTTGAATTTTGGAGATAAAGCCATGGTAAAAACAAAAAAACAAACAAACAAAAAAATTTGATTAAACCCACAGAGTCTAGAGCAGGGGTGTTTTAAGGTGCCCCAGACAGGTCGTAACATCACAGAGCAGAAAAACCATCCAGCCCAGTTTTATTTGTTTTAAATGAAAATGTAAATGATTCTAATAAACTTGCCAGCAAAACAAAACAAAACAAAATCTCTGCTGTAATCCCTCTGGGTGTGGCCCTCCCTCTGCTGCAGTGTTACAATTTTTTTGTACTTTGGAGTCTTAGTGAGTTTAAGGACTCAGTAGGGTTGTATATATAATGCACACTGAGTCACATGATTCAGAATTGATACATAAATTCCCCAAAAGTCTTGTAACAGTGTCAATCTGAGGTGGAAGGAAAAGAAATTCAACCCTTCCCATCTTCGCTGAGAGCAGGGTTTGGACATAGTTCAGATTTTATAACCTCCGGGGGAAGAAGCAGCTCGACAAGACCCACATGTCTGCAGGCTTTCTATAGATTTTAAGAACTTGAAGATGTGATGAAACAACAAACAAATGAAATGAAGTTGTCATATTGACATTTAAACAATTTATTTCCAGACATCAATAACGCGTTGAGTGGCATGCTATGTATTAGCCACTACATTCATGGTATGGTTTAATATCACTGAACTGGATGTTTGTCTGATGCTGTGTCAAATCACTATGAGGAAACTGTTGAAAATGTCAGTGTATCATTTGCCCGTGTGACCATGTGATCATAGGTGACTGACCATTGTAAACTTATCACTGTAGAAACAGTGGTTACCTAACCTTTGAAATGAGCTGCAGGTTTGTTGCCGGTGTGCTCTAGTATTTAACAAATAGCACGCACCTCTGAACATCATATACATATGAGGTATACACTGGCATATACTAAAGGACCTATTTGAATCATTTTCTAGCTGAGAATCATTTTCAAAATGAATCAGAATCGAATTGAAATGTGAGATTTTGTGAATCATGTTTAATCTCAGCTAGTTCAGTAAACCTGTTGCTAGTTGTCAGGCAGGGTGTTTCTTGTCACTTCATCAAACTAGCGTCTAAGTGATGGGTGGCCATATGACACCCAGATTGTTGCCAGAGTGTAGCAACCCTGTACCTTCATTTTACCGTTAAGATCAAATATACAAAACATACAATACACTTCCTCTTATTTTTATTGTTATCTATTTATTATTATCTTATCTGATTAAGAACAATTGTTACATTAATAACATTAATTAATACACAAACGTACACAAATTATTATTATGGTACTAATAATCCCATCACCTCAATCACGTGTGACAGGAGGAAGCACAGTTGTTTTGCGTTGTTTGGCATTTCAAAACAAAAGCAAATTAATATAATTTCATGGGGCTATAAAATAAGCCTTATCAGTCAATTCGTCTGGGAAAGCTGGAGGCTAGGTCCAGCCTATGCGGGCTTTAAAATGCCCAGGTCTGATCTGGAAGGTGTTGTGGACAGCAGTCCATTAGAACAGATACATTGTCAGAGCAAGAATCCTTTCTCTAATTAAATGTTTATAAAGACAAAATGTGTTATTACTCATTTGTGTAAACACAACATATTTTAAACACACAACTTCTTCTTTTTCTTCTGCCTCCTTATGTCTCTTCACTATGATCCAGAGATGTTTGAGTTGGTTGTATAACAGGAATTATGAGACCTGAATGCTCTCATGTGTGTTTTGGATTAACACTCCCCTGAGCATGATACATCTGCCCATTTGGAGCTGTGTGGACATGTTTGTACATGTATGGGTTTACATGGGTGTTTTACTGGCTGTGTGCATCTATTCATACAGTGGGCCTGCTTGTATGTATGTGTATTACTTGTTGACACAGTCATGTGCATGTGCTACGGTCCTGTAAAATGTGATTTTGGGCTTGCACATGTTTGTGTTTGTCTAAGTATTTGCATGTGTGTGAGTGAATGTGATTCAGAGAACAGAATGTTAGGTTGCATCATCTTTCTCTCTGTGAGGGATTAAAGGTTTAGAACAGAGGGGAAATGAGACACACTAAGCAGCGCACTACTCCATCCAGCACGTGAGCATCGGTGGGTGTGACTTGTGTGAGTGTTTTGTGATGAAAGATGAAGTGGGGGGCACAAACATGTAGCATCACAGCACTCAGAGGTTTTTTTATGGATGTTTTACTGTGATCATACAAGAACCACTGACCTGAGTGACTGAGCGTCATGTGACATCAGATGAATTTCCTAATGAACCCTTCTTGGTAAATAATAAAAACTACACAAAGAGTAGACAAAAGTTGTTACTTGCACCATGTACCGTACAGTTTCTATATATTATTTCATAAGTCATATTAATACTATAATAATTATGTCAAACACATTTGATGATCAGTATCATGTGACATTTTATCCTCTAAAAACAAGAGCAAGTGGAGAGGAAGAGAAAGAGAGGGATCAATACATTGTACTGGTGATCAGAGCAGGGCAGCGTGTGACTGGTTGTTGACCTAGCCAGCTGTCAGCCCTCAGGGCAGTGTTTGATTTAGACATACACAGTCAAAAACAATACACACAGATTCCTCATCCCCAGCTGTCACTTTAGTGTGTTATTTGAATATACTGTCCATGTGTGTAGGTGGGTGTAGGGAAGGATGAAGGTGTCTCTTTGCAAGTCTGCAGTCTCAGTGTATCTGAGGTGGACAGATCATGGTGTGTTTGGACACTGAGATGGTATTTATTAAAAGATTGTTGTGGGTGAAGATGGACATTTAACTCTGAGCTGTAAAACTCAATTTGTCTTGAACCCTGTCACATGTTTCAACTATCGTATCTGGTTTGATGTTTCAGTGCCTGAGAGCTGATTGATTGGAGGTCAAAGGTTAAAGTTCATCACATAAAACTCCAAGTAAACCCCTTCAAATACAGCACAATTGTTTACTGATTAGATTTTGATAGAAAGGTCATAGTCACAGTGACTTCACAAATCAATTTTGTCCTATCACTCAATCGCTCATCACTTCACTGTGGAAGTCCTGAAAGCCGAGTGCATTTTGTTTTTACAGCATCAGTTTCTTTACTTCGTTGCTTTTTTTTTTTCATTTGCAGGAAAGAAAAACCATTTAGATTTTTTCACCTCGCACCCCAGGGGTCATCAAGAACATCCCGCACACTGTTTGCATGGGTATTTAATAGTGGCAATGTTTTGGTCCTTTAAACCTTCATCAAGTGAAACAGTAAACACTCAGACACAAAGAAGCCATCTTTAAATAGGGAGTGACTGCAATGCAAGTCCTACACAACTGTCAAAATAGAAGTGCGAAGATTTTTTTCTATTTGGAGGACGATAACTAAAAATGTAGATCAAAACATTTTGCATAGGGAGAGAGAGGATATGACATACAGATGATCACAGTTTAAGTAATGGAACATAACGGTTAATAAAGTGTTTACATTGTTTATGGTCCAGATGTCTGCTAAATGGAGCTCTGCACCTAACAGACTACATTTTATCTATCTATGAGGGGCAGTATGCAGAAAATCTATATATTTATTTCTCTTATTTGAATATATTTGAATAATTCTGTGTGTTGGAGACAATGCCAGGTTAGCAGAAAGCAGCAGCATTTGGTGGGTGATGGCAGGTTAAATGGACAGATATGGGAGAGTGGGCTGGAAAGTGTGCAGTGGACCATAGTTAATGATGAGCTCCATTTACCCTGCTGGTCTACATTCTGTTTAAGGTCACTTGCTGTCCATGTGTTGGGTTGCAGCTGATTGGAAATAAGAACAAAACACTGACATGGTTGGTTGTTTGTTTTACAAGACAGCAGTATTGTGTAGGAGGCAACTCAGCAATCTTTCTCATCAGTGCAGGACAATATCGCAGGTCTATATGACCTTTGTATCGCTGAGATAAATATATTTATACCATAATATATCATGCATTTTATTTGCTGGATTAACCAGTGTGTTCTGCTTTGTAAATCAAAGTGTGTGTGTGTTCTGTGGTCATACGGCTTTATTAGAATGCAGTCCATCTCTGTGAGTCACTTCCTTCCTTCTCTGAGCTGTCTTCCCCCTTCAGCATTACCATGTGTTAAATATAAACTCTGTATGGCCGCAGAAAACATTCCCACAAACAGACAAGTGTCTCTTACATTGTAAAGCAGGGGTTCCCAATTTTTTCATCCCCCAACCTTCAAAACAGCAGTGCTATAGACTTGTGACCCCCACTAGGTGACTGAAACATTAAGAAAAAAGTGTGCACAGGGCACACACACTAATACACACATCCAAACACAAAAGAACAGAACAGCCTTACAACAGGTATATGATTTTACTATAAGATAAAAGCAGAATAACTCAGTCAAAGTAATATCCGTGTAACTTATGAGTGAACATTGTTGCTGTCATGTGCAAACTTAATTTTAACACATTACCTTCTTTTGAATGTTAGCAGAAGAATACCTCGGTCAAAGTAATATCCATAAACTGTAGTAGTAAACATGTGGACATTGTTGCTGTGCAAATTTCAAATTTACATTTGGGGAATTTATAATAACTTTTAAATATTATTTAATTTTTGGAAATCATTTTGTGACAACCCCCCCACCCCTCGGCACCTTGGGACCCCCTTGGGAAACCACTGTTGTAAAGAATACTGGCTCTCACTGAAGAAGATTGAAATACAGAAGGTTAGAGCAAATATTCACCAGGAAATGATCTTCTAACATTCTAGCAAATAAAAAGATATTGGTTTTTAATGACCCATCAATATTCAATAATGTAGAGCACTGTTGTACTTGTGACTTACTAGTTATTTAATCATTTCATTATGACCATTCATTCCTTATCCTTTCCTCACTAGTAATCATGTTGCTTCATGTGTCTAATGACAAATGTATATCATTAGATTGTTCTAAATCAATAATGAAAGTGGTAGTGGATTGAATGATCAGGAAATGTGATGATGTGATGAGGAGATTATCTGTTATAGCTAAGCAGGTTTATGGCTCATAGGATAAATGAGAACTTAAGTCTCTTTGTAGCAGACAACAGGGTGCTGTGCTGTGCTTTGTGACTGAAGAACCAAGAACCTGCAGCACCTGTTCAACTGGACATCATTAGTCAAACCGAAGAAGAAGTTCAACCTGCACAAGGCTTTACATTCTATTAAAACAGATGCTTATTGTGTGCACATTCAGAATGTGCATTTAACTTTAAAACACACATAGTCTCACCAAGACAGCATATATACAGATATTAAGCTGCTGTATGTGCATCACAACAAGGATGATTTTGTGTGTACGGCTGTTAAAGGTAGCCTTTAAGATTGTTTTTTGTGATTTTATTTATGGATGTAATAGAGCTCCAGTGTCTGTCCAAAAGCTAATCCATTAGTCCAAAAATCAGCATTATGTGTAAATAGAAACAGCTCCACAGACTGTATATATACTGTTTACATGTTGTTGAGCTAGTTGGGTATTTATAGTCAATGTGTGGCTCCTTCATTTTGTTTTACATACAGCATAGCCTGCTGCCGTGACAACTGTGTCCATGGAGACTTGTGCAGTATCCGAAGAGGGAGGCTCTTAACATAAGAGAGAGAGAGGACAGAGGCAGAGTTAGGAGAAAGAGGGGATCAGGAAAGTGAGAAAAGAGATGACAGGAGAGCAGTTGAGAGAGAGGGGGAGGATGGAAGGATAGGAGGAGATAACAAGAAAAGAAGCAAAGACACAGGGAGGGAGGAGAGGAGGCTAAGATGCCGGTGATAGAAAGATGACAAGGAAGAATGAAGCTGGGATAAGAGAGGGGAGTGTAAAAGAGGAGTGAAGGGTATCTCTAAGATAGAGCGGGAAGAAAATGATGAGAAGAGTGAAGAGAGAGAGAGAGAGGGAGGATTAAGAAGAGACATGCAAAAGAGGAGATTAAATTTGCACGAGATTTGTAGTTTATGTTCTGAAAATTGTTGTTGAGTTTCTCCCTGAGGTCATATTGTTGCTGCAGCACCAATAATGTGCGCTGGTGTCATCATTTACTCCTGGCCGTAGACTGTGCCATGCCATATGAGCACACACTGGACCTCTGCATGCCTAAACTGCTGCCCTCGTCCATCTTTATACCAACTCTGGACTAATCAGAAGGCCCTGGTGGTCAGCCAGGAGCAGTTTTGACTCTGTTTGTGGCCATGCTCGCTCTTTTGACATCAGGATTATGAAGGTCCATGCCTAAAAATAGATGCAAGCCAGAGCCGTACGGGCTTACCAGGAAAGCCAACAGAGAGAGGAGGACAACTCAAACGCTAAATCATCAATAAACACCATCTGGGCTGATGCTATTTGCTCTGTGGGTGTTTTGTTGCTCTCTTTGATTTGATGCTATCTAGTTGAATCACAGGTGATGAGTGGACAGATGAGTGGTGACTGTGAGATGTGGGGGGAAATGTAGACCTGACAATATATTCCACTGCTCAAAATGCTCCTTCACACGCAATTATGTTCATTAAATGATTGGCAAGATAATTGGTTTAAGTAGGAAATGCAGTGGTGTCCTCTGTAAATCTAATATCAAAGGACAGACTGCCACATCCACACATGACAGAGATGTGGCTGAAAAGGGGGAGAGGGAGAGAGAGAGAGACAGAAAGAGAGAGACCGAGGAACATTTACGCCAAAAGGAGACATGAGGGAGACAAATATGTAAATCATCTTTCTTCAGTCCTGACCCTTGTTCCGAGGCAAAATAGGATTATCATCACAGTCTCCCTGGCTCCTTCCTGACCTCCGAAAGTAACACAGAGCAGCAATTTTACAGTAGGTTGGGTTAGGTTGGCTGTTTTTGGAAGTCACATGACATCTTCAAGGCAGCTCACACAGTGAAGACAGGGCAGATGATGATTAATGATCCTCTTAAGCGTTCATAATACAACCACTTCAGTTTTTCTAATGAGAGAGAGAGAGAGGGAGTCCTACTTCATCAGCTAACATTGGTGCTCCTCTGTTCAGCCTGTGATTGAGGTCTGGAGCAACCAGCAGCACACCCTCAGCCTTTCTGACCCTTATTAATCTTATTAAGGCCAATGGGAACATACAAGCTATTAGCAGCTGATTAGCCGGCTTCTGGCCGACTCACCTACAGGCACCACCTTACACACACACACACACACACACACTGACACAAACTCTCACATGAATTCACAGAATATATTCATGCATAAACACTTACAAGAAAGTTGATTGAATTTTGATGGAAGCTTGGTGGACAAAGGTGGAATTTCATCTGCCCCCTGTTTGAGTCATCACATCAGCTCTCTCTCTCTCTCACACACACACACACACCTGAGCAGTGTGCCAGGATATTGCAGTAGAGCCTGAGTGGAATAAATATAATAAAAGACAGACCCACTAAAATCAACAGTGCCTTGTCCTTACATCTGCTGATGTAAATTCAATACAAGGTTCAAATGAAAGCCTAGACCTAGACTTACAAGAGCCTGACCCAATTATGACATATTGAGTCATTGGCCCCTGGTAAATCCTCCAAAATCCTGATGTTTACCCAGTATTTGCCCATGAGCACCCCCCATGATGGATGGGGGATGGAAGCTTGGTCAGCTAGTGTAATATCTAGTATAATATAATATAGTATATTTTAGATGATGATGATCGCATGACTGATGACATAATCACACTCTTGGTCAAGGACAGTGCAGAAAGGGAGGTAGCAGTAGGCCACCTGTGAGTGGGGGATGACCAGGATTAGACTGGACACATACACCACATACACACACTGATCTGAACCACATGGCATTGAGCGTTCTGTCAGCTTGTGTTATCATCACAGAGGGGTAGTGACATAGAGTGAACCTGCATCTACTCTTTGAATGTGTGTGTGTGTTCCCAGTTAATCTATTAGGCAGGGCAGGCATGATTGTGGGATGAGTCTTTTCTCTGATCAATTTAAGCACACACATTACGTGCTAGTGCATAAAGTGTGAGAATCACCTGAAAAACACAAATCAAACACCTCATATGAAAAAATCAGCTCTCTGAGTGCAGCAGAATGACAACGTACTGTTTAATACCGTTGCCACTTTCCCTCCTTTCTCAGTCGAGTCTCAGTTAACAATAATGACAATAATGATAATGATGATCCAAGTGTGGGCTGCAGCCCCTGGTGGGCTGTGGAGGTACTGCAGGTAGGCTGATCATTTACAATAAGAACATAAGTATTCAACCCTAACCCTAATTGATCAGATGATATTCCACATCCGTTTGCAATTTGTGTAAAGTGCAGGAAATCATGCTGCATAATGGAGCTATCAGGACTCTTTTTTGTTGCCAGTTTTGCTGTTATTAGACAGGCAGTAAAGACAGCGATGGACTGCTTTAGGGGCAGCCAGGGCCCACATGGGACATGCTCTAACCACTCCTGGTTCTGTTTCTTAGCAGCACTCATCAGCTGCTCTTCATCACAACATGAGACAAGTAAAGCATTTCAGGACATCTGCATCTGTGATATTGTCAGGATGTGGGGAGGACTGGACCCAAATGCAGACACGCAAACAAGAGGAGTGGTGGACAAAGGGGTATTTATTAACCTGCAGGGGAACTCAGGAGCTCAGGGACTCAGGGACTCAGGGACTCAGGAAGCAAAATCCGAATAATCACGGGACATGGCAGGGACAACCAGGGATAGAACGCAGACGATTCGACAAAGACAAACGGAGACACTGATGTTAAATACACAAGGGAAGACACAGGTGGTGCAGTCAAAACAGGTGAAACACAATCGGTAATCACAAGCAGGGAGCACACAGGAAGACAAGACACTGAACCTCAAAATAAAACAGGAAACAGGAACTCAACAGGGACCAAAAGACACAGATCATGACAGATATGGCTTGTATGGGATCGGGCTTCTGCAAATGTTGATGAGCTGACAGACAAATTAATTTCCTAGTCAACTGACAGACTTTAATGACTTGATGGTGTGAAAACTCAGCTGATGTTACACGTTTACTATTGTTTATTACATTACAGTCTTCCTCTGCACAGCAGAGTCAAACACAGCCAGACAAACCCCCTCCCTCTCTCTCTCTTTCTCTCTGACTCCCTCTTACACAAGACACACACGCACGCACACATGTGAGTGTACCTCTTCACCTTTAGCTTATATACCACCTGTTATTTCAGCTTTGGCTCTCAGTGCCTCTGATATATTTAAGCTTTAAGCCACTGTACAACAACTTCAGCAGGTTTTTTCACAGTGAGGTATATCTGTTTGTTCAGATAATGAAGTGTAGGTTTGAGGTTTTTGAGCTTTCATCCGATTTTTGGATTTACAGGAGTTAATGGTAATACACTTTTAGTCAGGACACTTTTGACAGGAAGAGAGACAGAAGGACAAGCACACAGCCACGCAGACAGACATTTGATGCCATTCTTCAGACTGTTCTCAGGTCAAAGCATCAATTTCTGTCTCTGCAATTCATCTGTCTGATTGTCTCATCTTTCTGACATTTTATTCTCACCTCCAATTTTGGCAGTCTTTCAACAATCTTTTCAAAATGATGTGTATGAGCTGACTGGTTTTACCATCGCTTCAGGGATCTCCTGGAGCTTTGAGATTACACATTTTACTTGTACACTGGATAAATCAACTCAGGTGTCTCCAACCACGCCTACTGTTTTGGTTTGGAATCAAATTTGGAGAAGCTTTTCAAACAATGTAAAGCAGGTGATACAAACATAAATCAATATAAAACGTTAATAATCATGATTATAGTGACCAAAATGATCATGGTGATCAGTGTCGTCACATACTACACTGTGCTCTGAAGGAAGAGCTGCAGCCCTGACATAACTTTTAAAAACACTCCGTCATTAATAGAAGAGTCTCACTCTGAGGCCCGGTGGCTGAATACAGCTGTTAGTGTAGTGGCCTCTGCTTGTGTTGAACTGGATGACCCATATTGACTACTGTACAAGATAATGTCTAAGTCACAGCTCACACAAAATGTAAGTTCATTCAGAAACAAACTTATCATGGAACAAAATGGTTTGACTTTTCACTCTGTGTATCGCCCCAAATGAATGATATTGAAAGAAATGGAGTTCAGCCGAATTTAACCCCTGTGTTTGAATCAGAGTCACATAATTGGCAGGGCTGTACACTTAGCTTTTTCACTAGGAGCACAGGTGCTCCTAGTTTAAAAGTTTAAGCACTTGTGATAAACTGAAATATTACTGGCACAACGTTCAGTTGATTCCAACTCCACAGATAGTTAGTGGCTCCCACTGACAGAAATAAATTCAATCAGTGCAAAAACATAATGTGGGACATTTGTCCATCCTCTACTCAGAGATGGGAACTTCTATTGGCTTCAGCTTGAGCAACCAAAATTCCTTGTCCGCCTCCCAAAACAGAGGATTTGTAAGCTTAAAGGACACACAGCTTTTTCTCTTTCTCTCTGCTCTGATGCCTCGCTGCTCTTCTTTATCAAGGACATTCTGAAAGCAATGTAGCAACACTAAATTCAAATCACTGAACCTAATCCTCACTGGCCTGAACCAATTTATTAAGTCCATCCCTCTTTTTGCAAAACTCACTGTGCACAAATTATGCATTGTGATTATTTTCCTCCGTTCAAATGTGTGTGTGTGTGTGTGTGTGTGTGTGTGTGTGTGTGTGTGTGAGAGTGTATTGGGAGTGCATCACAGTGCACAATGAGTTTTACTGAGTGAAGGTTTTCTTGAAGGTGAAGAAAATCTGCAGCTTTTGTCTAACCTGGTGAAAATTAGTGTTTTGTTTTTTTAGACAGACATATGAAGGATAGTAATCATCACCTTTACATGTTTCGACTATCTGCTGTAGTCTATCCTTGTCTAAAAGAACAAAATACTGATTGTCTAACTGAAGACAATAATGAACCTAATCCAACTACCAGGTGAAAATACAGGTGCTATTAGAATATCATGAAAAAGTTGATTTATTTCAGTAATTCCATTCAAAAAGTGAAACTTGTATATTATATTCATTCATTACACACAGACTGATATATTTCAAATGTTTAGTTCTTTTAATTTTGATGATTATAACTAACAACTAATGAAAATGCCAAATTCAGTATCTCAGAAAATTAGAATATTACTTAAGACTGACACAAAAAAAAGATTTCTAGAAATGTTGGCCAACTGAAAAGTATGAACATGAAAGGTATGAGCATGTACAGCACTCAATACTTAGTTGGGGCTCCTTTTGCCTGAATTACTGCAGCAATGCGACGTGGCATGGAGTTGATCAGTCTGCGGCACTGCTCAGGTGTTATGAGAGCCCAGGTTGCTTCGATAGCGGCCTTCAGCTCTCAGACACAAGGAATGCGACAGCTGAAACCCATGTCTTGCATATGTCTGTGCATGGTGGTTCTTGAAGCACTGACTCCAGCTGCAGTCCACTCTTTGTGAATCTCCCCCACATTTTTGAATGGGTTTTGTTTCACAATCCTCTCCACGGTGCGGTTATCCCTATCGCTTGTACACTTTTTTCTCCCACATCTTTTCCTTCCCTTCGCCTCTCTATTAATGTGCTTGGACACAGAGCTCTGTGAACAGCCAGCCTCTTTACCAATGACCTTTTAGTGTCTTGCCCTCCTTGTGCAAGGTGTCAATGGTCGTCTTTTGGACAACTGTCAGGTCAGCAGTCTTCCCCATGATTGTGTAGCCTGCCTTTGCAGGTGTTTTGAGTTAATTAGCTGATTAGAGTGTGGCACCAGGTGTCTTCAATATTGAACCTTTCCACAATATTCTAATTTTCTGAGATACTCAATTGGGGGTTTTCATTAGTTGTCAGTTATAATCATCAATATTAAAAGAAATAAACACTTGAAATATATCAGTCTGTGTGAAATGAATGTATACATTATACAAGTTTAACTTTTTGAATGGAATTACTGAAATAAATCAACTTTTCCATGATATTCTAATTATATGACCAGCACCTGTAGTTTATGGTTTGACTGATTTAATAAATGGGTTCTGGCCAGTGAGGATGTGGTTTAGTGGAATTAAGTTGTGTGGTTTTCGTGTTTTAGCAGAAAAAATAAACTGTAATTAGAGTTGCTTTGCAGCAGTAGTCGGGGCCTGGTAATTTTAGACAAGTTTAGGCAATTCTGAGCAACAAGAGACAGAATAGGGAGACAACAAGGACATCAGCATTACAATGACATTTAAACTCACAACCTCTGACAACTCACTTAGCTAATTGCCTGGAGCTGACACCTGGTGTGTGGCTTCACAAATGGACTAAAAGTCACCAAGGTAACAGCAGCTGTCAAGGCAGATTTCAAACTGCTGTAGGAAATTCTGTTATCAAGACATATCAACATATATTGCATCTTGACAGCTTGGAGGTGTTGGTCACTTGTTTTTAACAATAAGTGATTTGCTCCATAAGTGAAAAACTTTAAAAATGCCATTCTTACATTACTCCAATTGTTCCCATGAGAGCAGAATTCAAAATGTTTTCAAAAATTCAGTTTTTGAGATAAAAATTTGATGTTTTCCAGACTTCATCTATTATGACTCCAAAATATTGTCACTTTTTTCAGGAAGATTGAAAATGTATTTAGCAAGAATTGGCTGGTATATGTTTACAGTACTGTTTAAAGTCAAACGTTTTCATGCACTGTAGGCTCTGTTTTTCAAATATCAAAAAGCCAGGTGTTAATTTTGTGGAGGACAGTCTGAAGATGCAGTGCAGCAAATTTAGTGTCAATTGAGCAAAAATTGAGGGAGAAGAGAGGTTTAATAAGTTTTACAGGTTTTGACTTGGACTTCATAATTTGTACTGGATTTAATGGTATGAAAGTTTAAAAAAGTATTGGGGCTACATTTTAGTGAAAATTGCAAAACTGTAGCAGGTACGGTTGATTTGTTAGGAAGTTTTAAAATTTAGATGCTTATTGTGCACCCAGCCCCCCCCCCAGCTTAGGCCACCTGGACCCTAATAACATATTAATGAAAATGTCCATGATAAAGAACTGAGAATCCACTGAACACATCATACTGACCCAGTTGGCTGAATCAGAGGCTGTCTCATTCTCTGTCCACGCATGAAACAAGTCTGATTTCCATGGCAACACTCACTATTCATATGACAGCCGTACTACAGCAGTACAAACCAGAGAGGGAATCTATCATAATGCACTAGTGGAGTGTTCTTCACTCAACATGGCCACAGGAAACAACAGCAACGTTTGGGAAGCTGTCTTGTCTTGTTCGTCACTCTTGTTTTCCCTTGCAGGAGCAGTTTCTGGGCCACTGGGGAGGTCAAATGTCAAAGGGATTAAATATGTACAGTGCAGTAACATCATGCCACGTGCACAGCGTTTTGCTTTGTATTATTATTTTGTTTTCTGTTGTCTGCTTAAATACAGAATGACTTTTGGCTGGTCTTGTTTTAGAGAAATATCAGAACTGAAACCATCCACAGACAGATTTTCTTGAAAAGATGAAGTCTATCGAAATAGTTTGAAATCTCTAAGTTGTGATTAAAGCTCTTTGCAGGCCTTCATTTTGGTCTGGGTGTGAGTTAGTGCTGCATTCATGTGGGATACAGTTGATTGAGGAAAGAGTGATTTAAATGTGCATCAAATTGAACACTTTTTTAAAATTTGTAGCTATTCATCACAAAGTGTGCCTTCAACACACAGAACAAGCATCACATGAGCTAATTATACATCAATCAGCTGTAAAGTCACAGTCTAAATGACACATAGAACACACTGTGTCACTGTCACAAAGACAGTGCGTAGACATGCCACAAAACTAAGGCTCTAAATGAATTTCTTTTCTTTTTTTTGTTATTATTTTATTTTATTTTTTGTTTTTTTTAGTTTCAGTAGGTGGTAATGTAATGATTACCCTTCCATAAGCATTTTTATTGAGTAAGTGCATACATGGCGCTCTGCATGGGCCCAGTCTCTCCCCCATTTCCTGTTACTAATACTATCATTTGTCACATCATGTGACCACATCTTTGTTATCTTAATTATCCTGTAGTGTTAAGTCTCTGTTCTTCAGACATACTGTTCATAGAACTGAGAGCAGACATTTCAGACCAGTAGAAACCACAGGAACAGGATGGAGGCAGGTGTGTGTACAGCTACTGTAAACACACACTCAGCCCACACCAGTTAACAGTTCAATAATTCAAAATAATCATCATTTCGATGTTTGTCTTTCCATTTGTCCATTGAGAATATTTCATGTCATTGCTGTACAGGAGGAAAGGAATCCAATGGCAGTCTATAGATTTGTGTTAGTCATCACACTGAAGGTTCATTTTTGTTTCATCAGATCTGGTCCCTCATTGAAAATATCCAGAATCTATGGATGATCAAACGCAACAAATCATCCACATGTCTTTGTGTGTTAAACTTAGATTTAAGATGAGCACATGCAAACTATAAAAAAAATTAAAAACAAAATTAAAACAGGCTTCAAATGTCTAAATCTGCACATGTATAAATCTAAAGAAGACTGCAATGGAAAATGGTCACTGGTCTCTACCACACTGCGGTAAATGGCTGCTGTGGAACAATTTCCTCTAACTGTGGCTGTCATTGGTACCAGTGTGTATAATCCCTGTGGGAAACTGCCTCCTTGGCTTGCTGCTTTGCAGGAAAGCGGTTCCAGTGTGAGTTCATCATTGCCTGTGTGTGTGGGTGTGAAGACGGAGTGTGCATGTTGCTGTTGTTGCCAGTGTCTTTCTGTGAGTGTGAATGTGTCTGTGTGAATATTTGTGCACACTGTCCAAACAAACAAAACAAGTGCAACTGACGAACCTTCTGCATGGAGGGAGACAGAGAGGGCCGTCTGTGTGCGGTCACTTGTTTCCATCATCAGGCACAGTGTTCACAGAGAATTTTCTAAAATCTGAATATATATAATATAAAAATTAACCTCCCATACAGACCAAAAACATTTTTGTCCCAGGCCTGAACATGGTTATTTCTGCTGTAAAATGGCTCATTTAAACATCAGTCTGTCTTGAATCAGCCTCAAGCGGCCTTTCAAAGTTTATTATTATTGTGCCTGTTTTACTGTTTTTATACTCACACTGGACTTTTTTTTCATCTATTTTATTAATTTTGTAGTGACTTGATTATTTAAATCCCTTATCTATTTTTTTAACATATTAATGAATACTGCAACACAGGAAGATAGAAATTCCATTGTATGCTTTTTCATGTAATGATAATACATCAGTGCAGTGTTGCCAGCTCAGCACACATGTGGTTTGATTGTACCTAGCAACATGTAGAGATCTTTTTTTTTCAAACTAGAAGAAAGGTGTGTGTGAGAGACACAAAAGAGAGATATTCTCTTGCTTTTCATTTTAACTCAGTGATTATTTAACAAGTAAACAAAGACCAAATCACTCCTCAGTCTTTAGTGCATGTGTTATTAGTCAGATGACCTTGTGGTTATAAAATTAGGATTTGACATGTCTTGAAAGTGAACAAATAGTTGTCACATTTCAGTAACAATGTCTGAAAACAGGAACAGAAACCATGTCAATGCACTTCACTGTCAAATCTCCTGCATGTGTCGGTCGACTTTAGTGACGATTGTAACGGTGAAACTGTGGTAAAGTGTGAGTGTGTCATTAAAAACAACAGAGGAACATCATTAGACAATCAGCCTTTTTAAAGCAACCTGGTCTGAGTCTAAGTCAGTAGGAATCATGACACACTGGATCAAAGTCAATTCAAAGATATTTTTCTGTTGGCTTTGACAAAAAAGAGAAAAATAAGATCAGTTGCTATGCCAACCAGGATATGTTTCTTTTTTTCTCCTGTCAGGAACATTATTTCACTCACAGTGAATTCCTTTGGTAAGGTTTGGTAAAAGATGAATGATCTTGATTGTTTTCTCTTTTCTCTTCTCTGTCTGTCCTTGCAGGAAACAGTAGAATATGCCTTCCTCATCATTTTCACTATCGAGACATTTCTGAAGATAATTGCCTACGGCCTGGTCATGCACCAAAACTCCTACGTCAGAAACGGCTGGAACATGCTGGACTTTGTCATTGTCATTGTTGGGTGAGTTCATAGGCTGCACATACACAGTGTATAATGTATGTGTGTACACACAATCGAAAACAAAAACACATTCACTGAGCATCATGAAGCTCAAACAGGGTGTGCACATGCAAAGGGTTGTCAGGGTTCAGGGTGAATGTGGACCCAAATGCAGACTAAACCTTCAAGGTTGTAGGTAACAAAAAGGTATTTATTGAATGAAGGAGAACACAGAAGGGGTCTACAAAGTACAACAGAAAAATCACAAAGTACCAAAATAAGAGACTTGAGACATAAACACTCATGGGGAGCATAAGGGACAAGTGCATGGGCAACAGCAAACAAGACAGGCATGGAAAACAAGGAACAAACGCAGATGATCCGACAAAGGGAGGCACCGAGGAAAGACACAGGTGGTGCAATCAAAACAGATGAAACACATTGAGGTAATCACAGCAGGATGCACACAGGAAGACAAGACACTGAACTTCAAAATAAAACAGGAAACAAGAACGCAACAGACCAAAAGAAACAGACCATGACAAGGGTTCTCACACATGAACCATAAGCACACACACACACTCCACACATGACTACATGTACACAGAAACCAGAACAAAGACACATGGCTTTACTTTTTGCTTTCTCTCCATGACTGCTCTCCTCTCCCTCTTTGTGCTTCTTTCAAACCTCTGCTCCGCTCTCTGTCTTTTTACATCTGCCCTCTCTCTCTCATCACCAACTCTCAGGGATTAAAGTTCTCCATCGCTACAATGGATTTCCATCATTTTGAGTCCATGGAGACCTTAATATGAGATGAATGTAGATCAGAGGAAAGGTGTTATGAACCAGGGACAACAAACCTATCAGCCAAAAAAAAATTACATTTGCTTTTGTGGATTAACTGACACATGTTGGTAGTATAATGAATGATCGTTCACTTGTAGAACGATGTTTTGTATGATATAGAGTTTTTTTTTTTTTATTGCCCATTCACTAGGCGTGGGCGGTGGACACAAACACTTACGCGGTGCACCAAAGTCTTATCATGTTAAGGAAAACCCTGCATACGTTTCTGCTCCTCGTGTTCCCACACTAGAGAACTTGTTCTACCTTTGTTGTCGACCAAATGTTGCTGCTCTCCCTCTGCCACCTTCACTCACACTCATTTTTAAATACCGCCTGTCACCACACGCGAGTTCACAGTATTAACTGAGTGAGTGCAGTACAGGCTTCAGGGGCGTGCATGTGCGTGTCTTTCAGAATAAAATCTGAATTGTCCAGCAAAATGGCAAAATAATCTTTTTTTCATCAATTGTATAAGTTTTGAGATCGTTTGGAACCTAATCAAAATAAATTAAAATTTGACTTATGGCATAGCCCTAACAAGGACCCAGGTCTTCTGGACTGGCACATAGCCTGTTGTACAGCGATCATGTCTACCAAATTCATGTAGTTTAACATAATTCATTGCCTGCCCCGGTCTACAGTATTTAAACTTTAAACTATTTAAACAGTATTTAAATCTCTAAGTTTTACATATTGTGTTATTTGTTTAGCAGGCGGCAAGTAACGTAACCTGTTACATCTTTTACACATCGCAGATTGGATTTATGATTTAGCTGCAGCTTGAAAAAAATGTATTTGCTTAAATCCCTGCTCTCTCCTTGTCCTCCTCAGGTTGTTCAGTGTGGTTCTGGAGATGATCACAAAAGACGCTGACTCTGGCAGCCAGTCTGGCGGCAAACCTGGTGGGTTTGACGTCAAGGCGCTCCGAGCCTTTCGCGTGCTACGACCCCTTCGCCTTGTTTCTGGAGTTCCCAGTAAGTTTGCACAGAGCTGTCACATGTTCACATTTCACTTTTTGGTTTGTCAACAGATAAGCTTTCAACTACTCTGGCTTATATGATCAGGAATCAGGTCGATTAGATGGAGCTTGCAGGACATAATATCAAGACACTCAACTGTGTGTACTGATTATCAGATAATTATCATCATCCCATTCTAACAAGTACAATACAACTAATGGGAACAATGAGTCACTGTATACACTCTACAGTATTGTGTGTAGCAATCATAGAAAATGGATTGTCTAAGCTGCATTGGGTTGGGCTCACTGACTCCTTGAGAGATTCCACTGTCATCTGTTCCTCTTGTAATTAGCAATCAATGTAGCAATTAAAAAAAAAGTCTGCCACCAAAGATAAATGTAACAGTGAAGATCATTATAATGTCCCCAACAAAATCAGTTTGGCAAGCAAAGATGTAAGAGGCAATGATTCAAATTCATAATATATCAGTCTATACATTTGTTATCCTGTTTCCACTGGCACATATCTAGAAGTAGATATAGTAGAATGAATATTTGATGAGAGAGGATGTAAACCCGTGTGTGGTCCCTTCTGTCCTGCTCCATCTCTTACACGCACACAGACGACAGGTCTCTGTTTGACCTTACCTGCAGCTGCCTGTCTGCATTCATTCGAGTTGCCATAGCAATGGATGATCCACTGGTCTCAAGGAAAGATGAAGTTGAGCCGAGCTGAAACAACATTTTCTGGTTTAGTTTATCATTTGTCTTAGTGGGATGGTGTAGCTTATACAGTTTGACGATTGTGTCTAGTGGCCAGGCTCTTCTCCAGCTAGACAGATATTGTCTGTTTTTATGCACAGACATTGAGAAAAAACATTTTGTCATTACAGCCACTCATCTGAACCAACAACAGCTGACAGTGACAGCACTCCTAAATTGTACATTGAACAGTGTAGCCTTATATATTTTTTTTCATTTAAAACCTTGGTATAGCTGTAATCCTATTGATCCTATTGATCATCTCTTAGATTTCTAAGATTGGAGTTTTTTTTGGTTTGGTACAGACAGACATGATTGGAAATTGATCCTTAAATACCTTACACATCAGACTCAGAGCTTTCAGACACAGAGTTGCATGATGAGTCTGGTCCAGGGGAAACACACCTGCCCGTCTCATGGGAGGTGGGAGGGGTGATGGGAGTGAACTGTTCTTTGTCTGTTTGACAGGTTATAATATAGATATATCTAACATTGTCCAAAAATGGTGAAAGATGTTACACTGTCCTACTGTGAAAGTGATGGACTGTATTTCAAGCTTGTGGGCTCTAGTTTCCCGGCGCGGAGCAAGGTGGCGCAGGGTGGCGAACCCCGCGCAGTGCTAGTTTCGCGCAGCGCAACACGCCGCGCGGTCAGTTTGGCAGACTGAGGTGCGCCGAGATGGGTGTGGCGGCGCAGCAGGGGGAGGTGTAGACAAATTCAGTTTGGCACAGTGACAGTTTTGTGCCAAAGGGCTGTGCTTAAAGTGCCGGTCGGTCGAGTGGTAGTTTGGTTGACCGGTGCACAGTGCACACATGTCACCAACAAACCTGATTAACAATATTAGTAACCTCCTCCCAGACTACTTTTGCGTTATCAGTCCGTGGAGGTCTGTTCACGTTACCATATATTCAGCCACTGTGAGCTTGGACCTCCTGCACCAAAACATCAGTTTCCTCCTGGGAGAAGTTTGACCGTCTGACGCTGCTGCTGTCTCCTTCATTCATGGTGAAATGATGAAACTTGCAGTATGCCTTAAAGGTGAGAAGAGGAGCTCATTTGATTGGTGAAGATCTGTACCTGCGCCAGGGTGTGTGGCGTGCCAAACTTGCAAAATGCGCATGGACACACCCTGTTGGCACAGCGCATCTGCGTTGCGCTTTGCTTGCCCCTGGTCTGCGAAACTAGAGCCCTGTGTTTGCTTGTTTTATCTGACCAACAATCCAAAATCCAAAGATATTCACTTTCATACCTGGCACAGAAAAACATCAATTCCTCACATTAGGTAACTGACTGTTGCAGCTATACTTTGTTGAGGACAAATATCCTGTTGTGGCTTCATAAAGCAAGCAGCTCTTTGGAAATGTGTTTCATGTCATGTATCTGTGATATATGCATGTTTTTCTGAGTCTTCTCTCTGACCGTTGGCAGGTTTACAGGTGGTTTTAAACTCCATCATTAAAGCCATGGTTCCCCTGCTTCACATCGCTCTGCTCGTCCTCTTTGTCATCATCATCTATGCTATTATTGGCCTGGAGCTCTTCATCGGCAAAATGCATGCCACATGCTACGTGGTACAGACAGGTGAGGTGGAACGGAGAGGTTCATTTATTCTTTGAGGGTTGCCTGGGGAACTGTCTGAGAGCAAGTTTCCCCACAGCCCAATACAGAACATGACACAGACGCTGGATTTCTTCCCTGAGAATGAATGGATACATGCACTTTGTGTGTGAATGGTGACGAGCTGCTGAGAGCAGGACAGAGCAACAGATGGAGGTTAAAACCACTGATTAACTGATTAATATCATGGTATTATGTAAACAGGCTTGACCTTTCCTCCAGAATTTTTCACAAACTGATGATGGATTGATGGCCGGCTGTCATTCATACATGTTATATATATGTTTTATACACAAACAAATCACAGTCATGTTCTAAAATGTCTGACTGAGAGGAGGAAGGCAGCTAAACCCACCAGGATTGGTAGGCTACACAGTGTCACTCTCTCCTTCATCTCTCTCTTTCTCACACCTAATCCCTTCCCCTTTACTTTGCTTTGATCCGTCTGTTTGTGAATGTCAGGAGTGCCATTGTAGACTCAAGTCAAGAAACTATGCCAAAGCTCCCTTTGATCCTCTGCTTGTGTCTGTTCTGTTGGACGAGAGAGACGACACACAGCCTGTGTGTGTGTGTGTGTGTGTGTGTGTGTGTGTGTGTAGGTGGGAGTCTACAACATAACATTTGTACATGTGTGGATTTTGTATGTATGTGTGTGTGTGTGTGTGTGTGTGTGTGTGTGTGTATTTGAAGAATGCAACATTATGGATATTTCAAGAATGATGGGAAGATGAGTGTGTACCATAAATTTTATGTAATGCTGCTATGATGACATCATTCAGTGATTAAGGATGACCAATATGACTGTAGGGATATATGGATGGATTACTGCTCTCTGTGTGGGTGGTGATATCATTTAAATAGATTTGGATCACATAAAGTCATGATGATAATAATTTCACAGTAAGTAGAAAAGGAGAGAAGAGAACCTGTATGGTTTAAGGAATTACAGAGGCAGGGCTTGTCCATTTCAATGAGTGATTAAAAAAAAAATGCAGATGATACAAAACCAAAAGCCTGGCAAGAAAACAAAAGCCAGAAACTGTCAGCGAAACTGAGGCGAAAAAAAACGCAGATGAACTTACATGGGCTGAGGGATAAAGAGAATTAAACAACACAGGTGAAACACATCCAGGCAAGGTAGACAATCACAACTAGTTAACACACAAGGCAAGTCATTAAAAAACAGGCAGGCTTGTAAGAAGACATTTGGGGGTACACAACTATCCAACCAAGCAGTGAGGCTCAAGAACACTGGGTGTGTACAGCTAAGGACATGTAAATTGATTTAGAAATTAAATTCAAAGTAACAAGATTAACAAAGTAATTTTTCCCAGAACACAACAACAGAGGTTATAAAGGTTATAAAGTCAGTGGACAGAGACAACAGGGGGAGAGGGTCACATAAACAAACAATTCATTCAATACTGCTAGTCCTAGCTCGTTAGGACAGAGTAATAATCCTCCATGACAGAACACGTACTGGTAGGCTCATTGAGTGTTTGAAACGTTATGGGATATAACTGTACACTGATCGAATGCAGTTTGAGCTATTTGTTTGTCTTCATCATTCCACAGTGATATACATATGCTGGTTTCCATAATAAAGATGAATATGTCTCTGTGTCATCAAGGTGCCCTTGCAGAAGAAGAGCCCACTCCATGTGCAGTGTCAGGGCACGGCCGTCATTGCCTGCTCAATGGTACAGCTTGCAGAGAGGGCTGGCAGGGCCCCAACAATGGCATCACCAACTTTGACAATTTTTTGTTTGCCATGCTCACTGTGTTTCAGTGCATCACCATGGAAGGCTGGACTGACGTTCTCTACTGGGTAATCTGCCACTCCACATCAAAATGACTCTGATGAAGGCCAAAACCAAAAACCAAACACATTTTTGGTTCATGAATCTTTGTGTCTCCCTTTTGAAACCCCGCAGCATTCATGAAATTGTATTTCAAGAAGAAAGAAGAATTCAAAAAGAAGTTTTGTAACTGGACATCATTAAGATAATGGCCATTATATGACAACACAAGTTTATTAGCACACTGATACAGTTAGTCATTTTGAGAATTTACAGATACAGTTTTGCTTTCACAATTTGAACCAACACTGCATTGGAAATGTTGTGTCCTGTAATTTTCACAGAGGTCATCTGAGTGTCTGTAGAGTAAAACTGTTCAACAGATGACAGATAGTGATTGGTTTTATGAACAGGATTGAATGAATCTGACACTTCAACTGTGAACATGTAGAAACCAGGGCTAATATGTGTAATATCCTTGTTTCTCTGTCTCTGTTCTTGGTTCCTTGCAGATGAATGATGCAATGGGCTTTGAGCTTCCTTGGGTTTACTTTGTCAGTCTGGTAATATTTGGATCCTTCTTTGTTCTCAACTTGGTCTTGGGTGTGTTGAGCGGGTAGGTTTTGAATGTAATTATGTAATTAGCTTTGTTTTCCTTTGCATTTTAATTTTTCAGGTATAGGTAATATTTGTCAGTTGTGAGAGCCTGAATCCTGGAGAAGCAGGTTTAGAAAATTGATATTTTCTTTTCCTTTTCCTGTTCTGATCTATATTACCGGTGTCTGTCCGAGGTTTGACTGTGATTACACTCTACCCTGTCCAGAGAGTTTTCCAAAGAGCGAGAAAAGGCCAAGGCCCGGGGAGACTTCCAGAAACTCCGTGAGAAGCAGCAGTTGGAGGAAGACCTGAAGGGCTACCTGGACTGGATCACCCAGGCTGAGGACATCGACCCTGAGAATGAAGAGGAGGGAGATGAGGAGGGCAAGCGTAACCGTGAGTTACCTGGATTTAATTAATATGCATATCTAAAGCAGGGAAATGCAAACAGAGCTTTGATTAACCACAGTATAACTGTTTCTGCCTTTATGTTAACGCTTCCTCACCTATCCGGGGAAACAGCAGCACCTCCATTTATTGCTACAGGTCTTGCCCGCACCAATATGGAGACACCCAGTGTCACTTGAATAACTAGTACCATTCTGAATTTCATCAGTGTGAACAGTCCAAGATCCAAGTTAGCAATCCTAAAAGGTGTTGCCTACCTAGAGAGACAGAGGAGATTGTGTGTGTGTGTGTTTGCCTCCTCCTCCCTGGGGGCTTAACCAGTCAGTGTCTCATGACACGGTACCCGCACCCTAATCAGGTTGCACAGGTAGTCCAGCTCCTCCATAAGTGGAGTTGCAAGACGGTTTGCAGATGCAGTTTGATGTCACCTAAGAACACCAGGTCCACCAGTGATGCCGTGGTGAAGGTTATGCTGATCTGGACAGGCAGGTCTTTGGAGGATTGCACACACCTCCATGTCATAGCCAGTGGCACTGTACCCTGACTGGTGCAGGACAGTGGCCAGCCTCATATGGCCATAGTGTGCCGGCAGTTCAATAATGAAAGTATTGGTGCCACTCACTGAAGGCATCAAACAAGGCTGACTGATTCCTGGCACTTCCGGCTGCCATGGGTGTGGAATTTGGTGGCATTAGGGATGTCCGTGAATAAGGATTTTCATAGTCGAATCTGATCTGATTTTGCCTTTAGTCGACTAAACGTCGAATCATGTTGTTTTTTCACTCACTGATTAACACACATTAACGATGTGCATCAGTATTTGTAGCTGGTTCAGGGGTCGAGTGTCACAGCACCATGGACAGCGCTGGTTTTATTGTGTAGTGTGTGTGTGTGTGTGTGTGTATGCAGGTGCTGCGCGATAGATAAACGGAGAACATGTCACTCAGTTTAATAAATAAAACTTCTTGCCTGAATTCAATTTTCCCTCCACTGAAGGGAAACGACATGAATTGAGGACAGAGAGAGAGAGCTGGGTGTAAGCCAGGTGCTTGAGCACCCACTGAAAAGGTTGAGCACCCTCTGTGATGTATCAAAATAGGCTATATTATTAGAAAACAGGGAAATTCTATGTAACATCAGACGTTCGGCAGCAGTGAGCACCCCTATATATTCAGAATGGTACGGTCCCTTTTTTCATAACCACATTTTGCAACTATTCAACGACAAGGTTGATAGTCGAATCAGACCTCTCCGAATTGAATCAATGAATCACCAACTATCGAGGGTCGCCCCTAGGTGGCATACTCTGACGCTCTTAACTCTTACCCCACTGAAGGCCTGGCTGCTTCTCAGCCACAGCTGATGTGCTGCTGTATCTTGGTGAGTGACTGGGTGAAGAGCCACAGATGACCGACCTCCTACTGCACTCAGCTGCAGCCCAGGCCTCACCTCCACCACAGACATGAGACGATGTCCGTGACATCTACATAAGGATGTCTTACTATATTTATTTTACTCTTTCGCTTCAAGAAGGGATGGTCATGCTTCTGTGTAATATTATAGAATTAATTTATTGTCAGTACATATAGAAGCAGCAGATCTTAATGTTTTCCTTCCGTAGTGTACTTGTCTGAGTCAGCAACTGTTTACAAGACTTTGACGCATTTTAGATTTGTGGCAAACAAAGCTTATCAGTCAAACAACATACAGGCAGCTGCTGTGACTGTGGACAGAAAGAGCAGATTAAAATCTCTCCCTCTACAGCTTCATGTCTCTGCAGGTTGAACAGGAGGAAGTGAAGTTTGGGCCTCTTACTTGTAAAGGTTTAATTGCATTTACTCACCATAAAAACAAACCTGTGGCACCCCTGACACACACAAACACACACGGGGGAAACCCTGGTGTGTGTGTGTGTCAGCACTGACCAAGCTCCTAACTTTGACTAATTGTATTGTTCAGTGATTAAAAACTTTGTATTAAATCCATATGTTACTGCAGATTATACATTTACTTTCATTCTTAGTCTTTTGTTATTTAATCATCTATTCAAAAAGCAGTATACATTTTGCCTGTGTATCTTGTTTGCAGTCTCTTTGTTATACTGCTGCAGTGCCTTCAGACCATTCAGGGCAAGGTCAGCTCATATGTGCTTGGGAGTTCTTTATGTCCTCCACTACTAGCCCTGCTTTTGACATCTGCTGTCATTGTTACACACAGCACCTGAAACAACGCACTAACTTTCTTTCCTCCGCACACCTGCAGTGTGTGTGTGTGCCTTGTAAAAAAAAGTGTCAACTACTATAAACAGTGGTGTTTTTCCTCAACTTTCTCTTTCTTCTGCTTCCTCACATCTTCTCTTGTCACCTAAACTTGTGTCTGTCACCTTCTGTTCTGTTATTGAAGTCTTGTGTGATCGAATCTCTCCCAGTCTAACACTGTATTATAAAGTTACTTTAGAAACTGTACACAAATGAAACAAAACAAACTGACGCAAATCAATAACTTTTGAAGCCAGTATTGTAAGCTGTATCTCTGTCTGGCTTTTAATAGTTTTTATACAACTAAACTCCAATGGCAATTGTGTTTTGTAGGGAATTTTCAGATATAATGGTAGATATAATGTGAAGTGTATACATAGTATACATACGTGGTTTTTAGGAGGTGTTAGGAGGTGTTAAATTCATCCTTAAAGACCAGTTCCTTCATTGTGACACCCCAAAACTTCTTTCTCTTTCCCCTTTCTCCATGCTAGAAACAAATATATATGATGGTATTTGTTGAGGTATGACAGGTAGTTAGCCAGTCTGTTAGAGAAAGAAGATATTATGTCCTGTACACGTGTTGGTAGCTTGTATTGCAGCTGTCTCTTGCTGTACATTCCCTGCTGTACTGACTCACTGCTTCCTCTACTGTCTGGCTGTGTGAACGGCATGTTGCTAACACCAAGGGGTCACGTTGGCTGACCTCACTAAGAAGAAGAAAGGAAAGTTTGGCTGGTTCACTCAGTCGACAGAGACACAGGGTAAATGTGTCCAAGTGTGTCTGTATGTGTGTGTGTGTGTGTGTGTGTCTGTGAGTGCGAGGAAAGTTCATCTTGGTCCTGCAGCGTCTCTCTGTCTCTGCATGCATGTGCTTTGCCTTTCCTTTTGTTTGTGCTTTTGTATCTGCATGTCCTTCTGTTAAACTCTCCTGATCCTCATCATCCTCACTGGAGGAAAATCCATTTCATGGCATTGCTCTGCTATCAACAACACAAAGCCTGCCTGCTAGTGAAATGAATCAACACAAAGAATCAAATTCTCCTTGAGACAGATGTCACCTTGGATGGGGGAAACTACTGAGGAGCAGTTAAAGGAAGTGGCTGGGTCTGTGTGAAATGTTGCTTTTATCTGATCACAATACCAGCCACATAAGAAATATTAACCTAATCCTGGAACATGGTTGAGTGTTTATCATATTAATGACCTTCAGAGTGTGTCAAGCTGTTTAAGACTACATTTGCAATGCAAATGATTATCTTCAGTTGATCTCATCTGACTGAATTTACTGTATTCTGGGTGAACAGTAAATAGAACTGTCAGGGTGTTTGTGTTCAGATCCCCCATTCACTCATCATCACTCTCAATTCCTTTCATTCATCACTGATAAAAAATACTTTTGTGCATGTACAGTATATATGATTTCCAATATACTGTAATATGTTGTCACTATGCAAGTAAAACCTGTTGCAGCACACAGACAGACACAGACCTGGACCATATAGTTTAATCAACTACTTTAACTGTACTGAAAATATTTGAGCTGATCACTGGATACTTGTCCCGAGCAAACTATTTGATCTTAATAATGATATTTGTAATCTGAAGTTACTGTTTAATGAATGACTACACTATATTTGACTCAGGTCTGGTGGTATTCACACTAACTTGATCAAACAGCTGTTCTGCACCTGTCGATCTAAGATCCAGTTGCACTGGACATTGTCCATCTCTGTCTTTGAGAACTAAAACATTTTTGGAATTCAAAATCTGGCAGATGTTGTCAGACTTTGATGAGAAATCATCCTGACACTTACATTTTTCACATTTTTAGTTCATGTTTTACTTGTCTGGTGGTTTGGCTTGGCCTATGAGCCACATGACTTTCTTGTTGCACTTGTCAAATGTCCTATTTCTCTTGGATTGGAGAGTTGCTTCTGGCAGTGATGACAGTGATTACCATAAATGATATCAAATAAAAAATAATTAACTTAAAACATTTCATCACCTTAGAACCGAGCCAAATCAAACTTGTGGGTCAGTGACAAATCTACTATGTGACTTGAACATGTGAAACCTCTTTAAGTGCACAAAGTTCTTTAACTTCCTATTATTGGTGTGTGTGTGTGTGTGTGTGTGTGTGTTTGTGATCCCATAGCGAGCATGCCCACTAGTGAGACAGAGTCGGTGAACACAGACAATCACAATGGAGAGGAAGACAAGTCCCCCTGCTGTGGACCACTGTGGTGAGTGTGACACGTTACACACAACAGCAGACGTTTGATTGACAGTTCTCTTGTAATTGTAATTACTAATACTGCAGGAAGATGCTCATTTAATTATTCTAGGACACTTTGACCAGATGAGTCAAATGAGGTTTTGTGCAAACATCTATATTTAACTCAAACACACACACACACACAGTGTACAGGTGTTGTTGCCTCTTATTAAAAGCTGCATCATGTTTTATTCTTCCTAGTCAAAAAATTACAAAGTCAAAGTGCAGGTCAGTACCTTCATGACGCTGCATGGCTGATGCCTTCTTCTTATGTTCATTTATTTCAACTCTGCATCCACAGCTGATTTCCCCCTCAGATTTGAACTGCTCAAATCCCCATTGTTTTCATCTCTGTTTATGTCCACATTTGTACTTTAATTTATTTTTTTATATGTGGCATGTCTTATTTCTGACTGTCTATCCTGATCTCACCACCCTCCCATCATTGTGTTTTTTCTCTCCTTTTGCTCTTTAATTGTCCTTTTAGTTTTCTTTGTGATTCATTTTTGTCTTATTTGATTCATATATAGTGATGCTGTGCTGTCATTTAATTTCCCCTCATAAAACACATTATATATTATTAATGTGAAATGTGAAGTGTCTCATTACTTGAAAATATGAATAACTGGAATGTAAAGTTAGAAGACGTACATCTTTCACTACATCTAATATGAATATTATTCATATTTTTAGTCTTGGCTTGTTTTAGTTTTCAGCCTATGTTTCATTATGACTCTTGGTCACACACATCCTGACCATCAATCCTAAAGTGGAACTGTTTGTCTGTCAGTCGTCAGTGGCGGCGGTGGAACCGGTTTTGCCGGAGAAAATGTCGTGCAGCTGTGAAATCAGTGACATTTTATTGGCTGGTCATCATCTTGGTGTTCCTCAACACTCTCACCATCGCCTCTGAGCACTACAACCAGCCAGACTGGCTGACTGAAGTGCAGGGTACTGATCTTTGTTCTCTTGTCTGTTGTCAAATATCCATCATCATGTCGTAGTTAGTTTAACATGAGATGTTTGATAATGTTATTAACGGCCTCTCC
>OMNW01031404.1:29773-40285 GCA_900303245.1 Selene dorsalis
ACGCAGCAAACAAAGTCCTATTGGCCATGTTCACCCTGGAGATGCTGGTGAAGATGTACAGTTTGGGGCTACAGGCCTACTTTGTATCACTGTTTAACCGCTTTGACTGTTTTGTGGTGTGTGGAGGCATCATAGAGACCATCCTGGTGGAGTTGGCCATCATGTCTCCTTTGGGCATCTCTGTTTTCCGCTGTGTGCGCCTTCTTCGAATCTTCAAAGTTACACGGTGAGCAGAGGAGGTTAGCTCTGGTGGCGACAGGGTCCAGTTCTTACACTTGGTTACTGTTGTGATGTGTTGGCGTAATGTTAAAGGATATATAAGGAGGACCTAAATCTGTTTCCACACAACAACATAAACTTAAGTCAGTTTATAATATTCATTGTCAATTTTTTCTCTCTTTGCCCATGTTTTAACTCATTTTATATCTGTTCTTCTCCAGTCATTGGGCATCTCTCAGTAACCTGGTGGCATCTCTGCTCAACTCCATGAAGTCTATCGCCTCCCTGCTGCTCCTGCTCTTCCTTTTCATCATTATTTTCTCCCTGCTCGGCATGCAGCTCTTTGGGGGCAAGTTCAACTTTGATGAGACTGTGACCAAGAGGAGCACGTTTGATAACTTCCCCCAGGCTTTGCTTACCGTGTTCCAGGTCAGTGCTCCGTCTTATTCAAAATATTCTGGCACAATTTTTAGAACATCAGTGCACAACGACAACGATGGTATGATACAAATCAACAAATCTGCTGGCTTTTCCAGTCTATTAGAATGAAAGGTCCAGACTTTACAAGTCACATCCCTCCTCATTCAGAGTCATATCAAGTCTGAATCATTTTGTGTGAAGTTTTGTCATGATTGCCATGCAAAACTGTTTACCCACTGTCGCCCACTGGATGAAGTATTGAAGTAATTGTATGTGGTGCCAGATCTTGACAGGAGAGGACTGGAATACTGTGATGTATGATGGGATCATGGCCTACGGAGGTCCGTCTTCTTCTGGGATGGTGGTCTGCATTTACTTCATCATCCTCTTCATCTGTGGAAATTGTATCCTACTGACACACACACACACATGCACGCACGCACACACACACTCATGCAATATCATGTCAGAAAGTGAAGACAGAGATGATATTTGATCATTCTGGCTGGCATTAATTCCTGAAGTCAAATGACAAGACATCCTGCTGAATGTCTTCTTGGCTATCGCCGTTGACAACCTGGCAGATGCAGAGAGCCTCAACACAGCACAGAAGGAGAAAGAGGAGGCAAAGAAGAGGAAGAACAGTGCCAAGTACAGCTGATGATATCTCCATATTTCACATTTTTCTTTTCTTTTCTGTTTGTTTTGTTTTGTTTCTGTAGACATTAATCACAAGGACATTTCATTGGCAGATAGTCACATTGTAGCTGGTTAGTTACACTGTCTCTGTTGTCTGTCCCTCACAGAGATGCAGACACAGAAAAGAAGAGAATAGAAATAACAGAAGCCAAGGATGGTGAGACTAAGGTAAAGACAGAGCAGCTCCACCCCTCTTTTTTGTCTCTTCATGGAAATTTAATGAATGACATATTGTACACACACCTTGTCTGAATGTTCACCACTGATTGTGTTCTTTTGGACCTGACTGTATATAGGTGCCAGCAGAGGCTTTAATAGAGGAGGACAAAGAGTTGTATCCTGCCATGGACTCTCCAGGTAAGAGTCACTTATCTTCAGGAACTGGAGCTTTAACTGAGCAGTGATTAACAGGGGTCATTATCAATCTTTCATTACCACCTCAACTGTTTTTTTCTTATTCCATATTTGACTGCAAGTTTGAACAATCACTGTGAGGCTGAGCCTGGATGATTAGTAGCAGTTTCTGATTTACTAAATGTTTGCTATTTAAAATTATGTGCAGACTCAATGTCATTGCAAACAAATGTACAAGCTGATCTTTCACATGAGCAAAAACAACACATGCTGTCTATTGTGTACCTTTGCCTTGATGAGTCATTTTTGGAATGACAGAGGAAAAATAATTCAGACATGTCATTTTGGAGCAGTTAGATGAACTTAAGTTTAACCCATGGTCTAACGCACCATGAGACCGAGTTGAACACCCCCTGGAGAGATCAAGTTTACTGACCACAAACTTCTCTAGTTTTAGCGACTTCAGCACAGACAGCCAGATAGTAAAATACTGCTGCTATCAAAAAAGCCATTCATTGCCACAAATAATGCTCAGAACAGCACCATACTTCATCAACAGTACAAATAGAGTCCCAGCACATAATACGAGGCATCAAACACCTGCTGGCTTTGACTGGTTTCTAATGAAAAGAGACGAAAACAGACAGAACAGAACTCACCCATTTTACTGAGATCAAATATACAGTTGTGCTCATTAGTTTACATACCCTGGCAGAACTTGTGAAATATTGGCCATTTTTCAGAAAATATAATTGATCATGCAAAAAAAATACTTTTATTCAGAGTTAGTGGTTGGGCAGAGCCATTTATTATCACACAACAGTGGAACCACCCAAATGGCCCTGATCAAAAGTTTACATACCCTCAAAGTTGTGGCCTGATAATATACACACAAACTGACACAGACAGGTTTAAATGGCTAATGATAGTAACTGTCCACACCTGTGACTTGTAATTTGTTACTTTTTTCTAATAACTTGCTTGTAATTTGTGTCTGTGTATAAAAGTCAGTGAGATTCCTGGCTCTTGACAAACACCTGCACATTTCATCCATTGCTGACTGCACTGATTCTGAGCCATGGGGAAAGTTAAAGAACAGTCAAAGGACCTGAGGGAGAAGGTTGTTCAACTTGAAAAGTAGGATATAGGATATAAAAAGATATGGAAAGATTTGAGAATGCCAATCAGCAGTGTTCAAACTCTAATGAACAAGTGGAAGTTCAGGGGTTCTGTTGATACCAAGCCACGGTCAGGTAGACCAACAAAAATTTGTTGGTCAGACTCTCTGATAATCAGATTTTTTTAGGATTGTGTTATTGTGAGATGTCTTATAGTTTAATTTGAATCCCATTAAAAATACGAGAATGTGTGTTGCCTGATCACTCATGGGTCAAGAGTATGTAAATTTATAAGCACAACTGTGTACAGTGCACTCACTTTTATTTTTATAATTTTTAATAATCAAAAATGACTCCAGATGTCATCTTATAAAGGACAATTACATAATACACAAACATGTAATAATAACAATAATAATATATTATTATAATGATAATAATAACCTCAGTCATGTGTGACAGGAGGAAGCACAGTTGCATTAGGCAAAATGAAAGCAAAAATGAAAAATGAAAGGCAAAATGGAAAGCATTTTAAGATAATTTCATGGGGCTATAAAATAAGCCTTATAAGTCAATTTGTCTTGTTTGTCTTTGATCTCACGGGCCGGATGGAAGAGTAGGAGGGCCGGTCAGCCTGCAGGCTGTAAAATGCACAGGTCTGACCTACACTGATAAGGCCTCAGTCAGGCAAAAAACTGAAAGAACTCCTTCTGTTCCAGTGTGTGATGATGACGATAATGATGACCTTCCAGAAGTTCCCTCTGGGCCCCGCCCCCAGAGACTGTCAGAACTCACCATCAAAGAAAAGACTCCGCCCATCCCGGAGGGCAGCGCCTTCTTTATCTTCAGCAGCACTAACCCGTAAGTCTCCTACAGGTTTCATACCAGTCAATCTGTTGACAACAAAATCGATTCATATATGAGTGAAGATGTAAAAAGTAGAGATGAAAACTGTGTCACTGACTTGCCTCTGTCCTGCAGGTTTCGTGTCTTCTGCCATAAGCTGATCAACCATCAGATCTTTACCAACCTCATCCTGGTCTTCATCATGCTCAGCTCTGTCTCTCTGGCTGCTGAGGACCCCATACGCAACTTCTCTGCTCGCAACACTGTACGTATGCAACCACTGGGACTGTCCTGAAAGGTTGACCCAGTCTCACTCACATAGCAGGAATGACACAGGTGTCAATAATATTGTTAATGGATGAATTCCATTTGAATGCTTCATTTTCAGGGACCTGGTATGGTTTCTTCATTCTCATTCTGCTTGTATTGTACAACTAAACAAAGCAATGTATCGTGAAATCTGAAAACAGATGATTGATGTTGAATGACACCTGCCTTTGCCTTTGGAAAGCACAGTTTGGCTAACAATACTCACAGTATAGTACATGCTCAGCTTTCCATGCTGGGAAATAACACACTGTGTGTGAACATATTAAACCCTGTGATGGTGAGTGCTGACATGTCCACACACCAAAACAAGCTGCACTAGGCATTTTCAAATGTACAGCAGAGCCAACTGATCATGTCATGAATTACATTCAAAAATCATAACATATTAACCATCACAGACTACAGACATGGTCAAAAGTTGTAAGAGTGACACAAGTATTTCTTTTCACAAAGTTCGCTGCTTCATTGTTTTTAGATCTTTTGTCAGATGTTACTATGGTTACTGAAGTATAATTACAAGCATTTCCAAAGTGTCAAAGGCTTTTATTTTTTCATGGCTGTGATCCTAGGCAAAACTGTGGGTGAGCCCACTCCCCACACATGAATGGTCACAGGCTGTTTTAGTGTTGGCATGACACAGGACTGATGGTAGCGCTCACCTTTTCTTCTCTGGATGCCCCAAACAATGGGAAAGGGGATTGATCAGAAAAAAGGCTCGACCCCAGTCCTGAGCAGTCCAGTCCCTGGACCTTCTGCAGAACATCAGTCTGTCCCTGATGTTTCTCCTGGAGAGAAATGGATTCTTTGCTGCCCTTCTTGACACCTGGCCATCCTTCACAAGTCTTGGCCTCACTGTGCATGCAGATACACTCACACCTGCCTGGTGGTGCCCTGATCCCACAGCTGAATCAATTTTTCGGAGACGGTCCTGGCACTTGCTTGACTTTCTTGGGCGCCCTGAAGCCTTCTTCACAACAATTGAACCTCTTTCCTTAAGTTCATTTTCATGGTGAAGAGGGACTATGCAATTAATTGTACTTCATCTGATTACTCTCAATAAACATTCTGGTGTATATGCAAATTACCATCATAAAACCTGAGGCAGCAGACTGGGGAAATTAATATTTGTGTCATTCTCAAAGCTTCTGGCCACGACTGTATGTGCTTTAGCCACATCGTGCCAAGCCATGATGACACAGTGAGACGATCTAAGCACAGACAAATCATTTTAGCAATCGCAAAAATTATATTTTGAAGAGACAAGGATGCTGATATTTTAACTGTTCACACCTGGATGTGTTAATGCATGTCTGGAATTAGAGACAGAACTCTGACAATTTATATGTGCACTTAATAGGTTTTGTTTCACTCAGGTTTTTCTGATTGCCCCTTCAGATATTTCAGTGTTTACACATCATTTTCAGCCGTGTAGGAGCAGGGATCTAATGGGGAATGCAATACTGATTCGTCTCCCAGTCAGTGGATCTTTATTAGCACTGCTGCTCTTCAGTAGAAACATGTCAAATCGGCTGAAGTTTGAAATGTTGCAGTGAGAAACAGAAACAAGAAGAGTGAAGTAGGCTGCTCGTTCTGTGGTTTGTAACTCGCACACCCTGACGTATGTGCCATGCCAGAGCAGTGCAGTTGATAAACATCTGCACTGCAGCCGCTGCTGATGGCACGGCTTGGCTCGGCTTTAACTGTAGGCACAGAATGTCACCTGCGAGAAACCAGCCATTACTCTTTACTAACATGAGAAGTTTGTTTGGCCACCTGTGCTCAGTGTGTGAGTTCACACTGTTGTACATTGTATCTTACCTAGTGCAGCTTTGTACTAATGTTTTATCTGTGTTTCACTCTTACTGTATCTACTACTAAAATTGTATATGACATGTTCTGTTGTTGTCCTGGAATGACTTGGACTTGTGCATTGCCTCTTGCAGATACTTGGTTATTTTGACTATGCTTTCACCGCAATCTTTACTGTTGAGATCCTGTTGAAGGTAAATGTTCTCTGTGTGCTGTGCTGTGCAGTGCTGCGTAGAGCTTCAGTAACCCTGCGTGCTTATGTCACTCTGATTGCCTCCTCAGATCCTAGGCTATGCAGACTATGTCTTCACTAGTATGTTTACATTTGAGATCCTTATTAAGGTAAACAATCCAAACTATCATGCCGCCTCAGCAACAACCCACCACTTCCAAGCTTGCTGCACATGTCTTCCCCTCCCTTATTTTTGTCTCTATAAGGGCCGCCTGCTTGTCTTGTTGTCACGGCGACCAATCTGTCAAGGTGTAGCTCCTACATTTTGGCCAGATATTTCCTTTTTTGTCCGTCAGTCATCATCATGGCCCTCCTCCACCCAGCTTATGAGTCAGTGGCTCTCCAGAGTCCCAAATATGTCTGCTGTTTTCTTCAGCTTTCTGAACATCAGTCAATATTTCCTTGATTGGTACCGTATGGTTCCAGAGGCAATTTGAAACCACTCGCCAACTATTATCTTTTTTTTTTTAATATATTTTCTTTTTTGTGTCTTATCTAAAACACTGAGATAGAATCCTCTGCCTTACCCCTCTGCTCTGTGCATGCCTGCAAAGGGTCCATCTATGTATTATGGCTCAACATAAAAACTCCATCAGGGCTTCTAAGTGTCTGCTGTACAGTTACTGGCCTAATCCAAACTAGAAATGATTGTTAAATGCCTTGTCTGCAGATTTTGTATAGTTCAAAGTTTATTTCAGGTGTGTGTGTGTGTGTGTGTGTGTGTGTGTGTGTGTGTGTGTGTGTGTCTAACCACAGGAGTCAGTAAGCCTTTCAAAGTGTTTTTTTAACTAGTGTTTGTCTCCAGCCTTACTTGTCAGTTTTGTAATATTTCAAAGGTTTGACCAAACATAGCAGAAATATGACGTGAAACTATGGTTGCGTACACAATTAAAATAATCATCATTAAAGGGATAGTTCAACATTTTGGCAAATTCGCCTATTGCCATAATCCATATCCGTCATATGTAGCTACATTACCTTTAATTATCGGTGCATGTCAAATACACAACCCAACAACTCCAAAACGCTCTGGTGGACAAGTTGTGAGCTGCACATTCACCACACTATGAATTAATAATGTAACATTATGAGACAGAGTTGTTTTCGAGGCAAATGCATAACCGAAACTACATTCCAGACATGGCTGCTGCGCAGAGTGATTTCAAAAGCGCAAGTAGTTCCGAGTATTTGCTTGATGTGTAATGTCACATAATTATACATGATTATTTCATAGTGTGGTGAATGTGCAGGTCACAGCTTGTCCATGAGAGTGTTTTGGAGTTGTTGGATTGTGTATTTGATGAGTTTGATGAGGGACAGGGGACAGCGGACCTGTACAGCAGCTCACGTCTCTGCCCCATGGATCTCAAAACAACATCTGATAATTAAAGGTAATGAACCTACTTCTATGGCTATAGGGATTATGGAAATAGGGTAAATGTTAGAGGGTATACAAAAACTACACAACTTAAAATTTGGCACTCACAGAATTGTTGTTTGTTTTTAGTTATAGATCATCTAAGACAGGGGTTCCAAACTGCTCAGCAACCCCCAAAATAACAGTGCTGTAGACTTGTGACCCCCACTAGGTGACTCAAACATTACCAAAACATGTACACAGGGCACACACACTGATACACATTTCCAAACCTAAAGAACACAACAGCCTTACAACAGGGATATGATTTTACACACAGCTGTTTACTCTAAGATTAAAACAGAATACCTCAGTCAAAGTAATATCCATAAACTGCAGTACTGAGGAAACATGTGGACATTGTTCCTGTGCAAATTTACATGCATACTCTCAATGAGTTGGTTTAATTCTGGAGACGGCCACTCAGAGATAACCCTGCTTGTTTAGACACGATCTGTAAGTGTCTGAATGTGAGGAGGACAATTAACCTGCATGGTTTTGTTTTAAATTTTAACCACAACGTTTCTTTCTTTTTTGCAATTATGGCTATAATAGAGTATTTCTAATTATTTTTAAATTTTATTTGAATTCTATAAATCATCTAGCGACCGCTCGGGGGGTCCCCACCCCCACCTTGGGAACCCCAGGTTAGAGTTGATGGGTAATCACAGGCTGACTTGAGGCTGTGCCCCTGTGTGGATGTGTGATGGTGGACCTGTGTTCCTGAGTCCTCACTCTTGGCTTTTCTCTGTCCGTCTCACCAGATGACAGCATTTGGGGCATTTCTTCACAAAGGGGCATTCTGCAGAAACTACTTCAACCTATTAGACCTGCTGGTCGTTGGTGTGTCTCTGGTGTCCTTTGGAATTCAGTAAGTAACATGAATGTTTCAGTACAAACCCAGTGTGCTGTGGACTAAATAAAAACTTGTCACAGAAGAATTTCTACATAGTAATATGACACTAGCTCTTCCTTCAATGCTGAAGTTGCTGATGTGTCTCTCCTCAGGTCTTCTGCTATTTCAGTGGTGAAGATTCTGCGGGTCTTACGAGTCCTTCGCCCACTCAGGGCCATTAACAGAGCCAAAGGACTCAAGGTCAGAGTAACAACAGTTCAGGATGGTGTATCCCTGCTCACGTGCTGTGTGTGTGTAGTTGTACATGCATACACTTATGGCTGTGATGCAGTGCTGTTTTTTCTATGCTGTTAACATTGTGTAACTGTGTGTCCTTTTCAGCACGTGGTCCAGTGTGTGTTTGTGGCCATCAGGACTATTGGCAACATCATGATTGTCACCACGCTGCTGCAGTTCATGTTCGCATGTATCGGTGTGCAGCTCTTCAAGGTACACTGAAGACATGGAAGAGGAAAAGAACAATAGTACGGTGGCCCTAAGAGCTCAACACACAAATGCACTTTGGGTTTTCCTCAGTTGCAGTGCATTGAGCTCTCTGGGACACCACACTCTTTCTGTTTCACCTGATTCACTGGCTCTTCTGCTGTAAAACAAAAAACAGTCATATAGAAGCAGAGGGCTTTATTAAATAAAACGAACCTCTGATTTTTCCTCTGTCTTTTTTTAATAAAGGGGAAATTTTACCGATGCACAGATGATGCAAAGTCCAGCCCAGAGGACTGCAAGTGAGTTTGTGTAATGTTTCAAGGTTTCCTGATCTGATCTGTGTATGTTGCGTGATTGTGTGTACATGTAGTAACATTCAGTGTTTAACTCACAGGGGGACGTACATTCTCTTCAACAATGGGGACACGGCCCTGCCCATGGTGAAGGAGAGGATCTGGTACAACAGTGACTTCAACTTTGACAACGTCCTCATGGCCATGATGGCTCTCTTCACTGTCTCCACCTTTGAGGGATGGCCCACGTACGTCCTGCTCTCTGTCCCAGCTACAGCTCACGTCTGTTCGTCAGTTTTTAGTTTTAGTTTTTTAACAGTGAGACTCCGTCACTGTTCATCTATGCCTGAAAGAAAATGGAGAATTAAATTAATTAAATAATTCTTTGCATTAATCTTGTTTAGTAACTGATACACATTTTTTTTATTATTAAATAGAAGTTATCCTGCCACAGTTTCAGGTTTATAACCACATATAACCATGGTAACAACACACGTGCACACTGCTTGTTCTATGATTAAGAAGAGTAGGGTAGGTTGACTTTCTCTCTGTCTTTGTGTGTCTCTGTAGCTTATTGTACAAAGCCATCGACTCCAACAAAGAGAACATGGGTCCCATCTACAACTACCGCATTGAGATCTCTATTTTCTTCATCATCTACATCATCATCATCGCCTTCTTCATGATGAACATCTTTGTAGGTTTCGTCATCGTCACCTTCCAGGAGCAGGGCGAAAAGGAGTACAAGAACTGTGAGCTGGACAAGAACCAGGTAGGGAGGGGTCACAGTGTGTTTGTATGATACTGGAGTATTGATCCATTGGATAATATACTAAAAGGCACAGTCTCCCATTAGTAAAATGACATTATTCAAATCCAGAAGAAATATACTGAAACATATCAAACATGAGGAGATGTCCTGTATCCTACTGACTGTTGCTGACCTGTTGTCTCTCTTTGTCCACCTCCCTCTCTGCCCTGTCAGCGTCAGTGTGTGGAGTACGCTCTGAAAGCTCGTCCTCTGCGGCGATACATCCCCAAAAACCCGTACCAGTACAAGTTCTGGTATGTGGTCAACTCCACTGGTTTTGAGTACGTCATGTTTGTCCTCATCATTCTCAACACCTTGTGTCTGGCCATACAGGTGAGTGGTCGTCATTTGGTCCCTCAGGTATATACTGTATGACATAAAGTAGCCAGTGTATCTACACCAGTCAACTGATTTGATTGAGTCATCTGACAGAACTACATCACAGAAACCTCTGTATACAATCATCTAATCAGTGTGTCCTCCTGCTTCTGTCCAGCACCATGGTCAGTCTCACCTGTTTAACTACGCCATGGACATCCTCAACATGGTCTTCACCGGGGTGTTCACTGTGGAGATGATCCTAAAGCTCATCGCCTTCAAACCCAGAGTGAGTCTCTCCTCT
>OMNW01031405.1:0-24578 GCA_900303245.1 Selene dorsalis
CAGAAAATTAGAATATTACTTAAGACTGATACAAAAAAAAAGATTTCTAGAAATGTTGGCAAACTGAAAAGTATGAACATGAAAAGTATGAGCATGTACAGCACTCAGTACTTAGTTGGGGCTCCTTTTGCCTGAATTACTGCGACGAACAATGCGGCGTGGCATGGAGTCGATCAGTCTGTGGCACTGCTCAGGTGTTATGAGAGCCCAGGTTGCTTTGATAGTGGCCTTCAGCTCTTCTGCATTGCTGAGTCTAGCGTCTCACATCTTCCTTTTCACAATACCCCATAGATTTTCTATGGGGTTAAGGTCAGGTGAGTTTGCTGGCCAATTAAGAACAGGGATCCCATGGTCCTTAAACCAGGTACTGGTAGCTTTGGCACTGTGTGCAGGTGCCAAATGCTGTTGGAAAATGAAATCTGCATCTCCATAAAGTTGGTTAGCAGCAGCTTTTGGACAACTGTCAGGTCCCCATGATTGTGTAGCCTACAGAACTAGACTGAGAGACCATTTAAAGGCCTTTGCAGGTGTTTTGAGTTAATTAGCTGATTAGAGTGTGGCACCAGGTGTCTTCAATATTGAACCTTTCCACAATATTCTAATTTTCTGAGATACTCAATTGGGGGTTTTCATTAGTTGTCAGTTATAATCATCAATATTAAAAGAAATAAACACTTGAAATATGTCAGTCTGTGTGAAATGAATGTATAAATTATACAAATTTCGCTTTTGGAATGGAATTATTGAAATAAATCAACTTTTCCATGATATTCTAATTATATGACCAGCACCTGTAAACCAGTTTTGCTTTGGCCTGTTCCTGTGTACTTCCTGACCACTGAGCTGACTTCACCTGAGAGGAGCATATTTAATGGATGGGTTGGAGATCTAAAAGTCAGTCACCTGTGGGACGGACGATCCTGGATCATGATGTGTCAATCAAACTGCCAACTCTGTCCCTCCCTCCTCTGCGCATACCGCTCTTCTCGCACTAATTGCGTGCATGCTCACAGTCTTCAATGAGTTAGGACGAGGAAAAGACAACATCAGTAATCCACTGTAGCACACTGAAGTCTGGTAGGGGGCAATGTAGCTCTGAGCTGGATGCTGGATGGTTTATTATGATGTTGCACCTTGGCAAAGTAACTCCATGACCTGGATGTAGTGAGAATTCCTTAAAGGGGAACTATGCAAGTCTTGTCACTTATCCACTGTTTTGCTAACCCTCCTCCTGGCCATATGCATTTGTTTTCAATGAAGTCGGTGAGAAAGCAATCCATGGAGCGGTGGATAACATATATTTACCATATACATGTTACAATGTGTATATTTGTGTAGTCTTATCCATCATAAACAAGACATTATGGGTTATGGGGCGCATTTGTGTCAAGGTGCGCTGAGACGAGAGCTGGGACACCAGGTCAGAGGCTCTGAGCTTGCAAGGTTGGTTTTCGGCCAAGAGAAACTACCCCTTGATACTACCCCCAGTTCCAGCAAGTATGACTAAATACATGTTATCAGCTGCAGCTTTAATTAAAATATTCTTCTAAAAGTGTTACATGGTCTAGTTCATGCTCCTAAATGAGCTGGTCATTTTGAACCTGAGAAGAGTTAACATTTTGGGTTAGTGAAAGTAAGGCTGATGAGAGTGGGAGCAGTCATGTGGCTGGGTGTAAAACCAAAACAAGATGAAAGAGGCTAAAATGTAGAACTGAAGGAGACTGTAGTTTTCTGGTTTGTCAGGATCTCTTTGTTCTGTGCAGTTGGGTCTTTAAACCTTTGAATTCAAATGTAACAATGGCAACAAACTTTTTTCACTAAAACTCTTGAATAAATGTCGGATTTGAACTCTGAGCTAATGCAAAAAAGAAAAAAAAAAAAAAAAGCATGTTGTCTTTACTGTATGGATGCATTTATGTTTGTGAATCAATTGAATCATGAGATAATCATGTTAATCCCATCTTGTATGAGCAGTAGCTTTGACAGTTGTGAGTTGGAGGATTACAGCGGCCAAAAGACGTGCATTTCCTTTCAGTGTCAGACACAGCCACAGAAATTCACTTACTATGTTATATGATATTACCCCGACACACGCCTGAGTATGTACCAGAGTCTGACTCAGAGATTCCAGGTTTTTGATGCTGATGCAAATATTAGTGCAGGAAACCTTAACTCTCAAACAACCAACACAACACAAACATTTGATGATCCTGGGCTCCACTACTGAAGATGTGTCCTGAAATTTAGGATTGACCACTTGAATCAGACATTTAAAGCCCTCTTGTCCAATGAAACACAAAAACCCAAGTTGAATTTATTCCATGTAGGAACCTGATTCAACATCTCAGACAGACAAAACCTTACCTCGACCTGAAACTGTGAAGAAGATGTTCTGCAACACACAAATCTCACGTGTCCTTCTGTGTTGTCCTAACAGAAAAACATGAGTTCAAAGCTACGTGAAAATCAACTTAAAGCCGCTGCTGCAACACTAAACAGAGGTCATGTGGTCATTCGGGGTGGGGTCATCAAGTAATTGAGATAACTTTAACCCCAACCAAACCCTAACGTAAGTGTACGTAATATTAACCCAAACTGTACTGTATTTTACTAACAATGTGTTTTTAATTCACACTTATTTCTTTAAGGCACTAAAGCCTGTGCTCATGTGTGTTTTAATATTTTTCCATTATAGATGAATGACTGACTGACATGACTCACCTGTTTTTAATTCAAGAGCTGTGGGAGAGAAATCTTTATAGTAAACCAGTTTTCAATGAGCCTATTTTTTAAATTAGTTTTACCATGTTTTAAATAGTGGTTTTAACTGATTGTGTATGGTTTCACTACCATAACATCTTTAAAAAAAATTTTTATTTTTTTTATTTTTTAACATCTATGGTCTCCCTGTGCCTCTTGGGAGTGTTGCATTTTAACCATAGCCCTGATCCCAACCCTTTCCCCTATACAAGCGCTCTTCAAAATTTGTCAGGCTAAGGACCCCAAAAGTGATGGACAGATGGAGCAGGGACCCCATGAAGTTGTGTATTATATTTAACTGGGCCTAGTGCCATAGGCCTATATATAAACGTACCTTGTTATTGTGTATTCAATACTAAGCTATTCACATAATACACAGGTTCCAATGTTCATGTTTATATTTTTTAACATGCACAGGTACAGTGAGTAGGGGGGCTGTGCCACTGCCATTTACAAACAGACCTGTTAACCCACCGCTGGGCTGGTCGTCCTCTCTGAACTCAGCAGTAAACACATTCTATTGGAAAGAAAAACAGACAACTGGACATTAGACCTTGGAATTCAGACAGGCAAATAATGGCATCAGGCAAACACTGATACCAACACATTTATACACTGCCCAACCATTATGGATAATTACCCACATGCTTTCTGGTACTGACGGTTTTGGTTTTGGTCATGGTTAGCATCTCACTCTCCCCCACCATAGCCCTGCTTGGTGACCTCTCCTCTTTATCAACCCCAAAACATCTTCAAACATTCATCCTCATCTCTACAACCATGGCCAAAAAAATCATTTTACTAAACTGGAAAGACAGAACAAAGCTATCACTAAAGCATTGGTACAGTCTGTTAACTGAACACTCAAATTTGGAAAAACTTACACTCACCATAAAAGATAATATCACCTACTACAACAACATCTCGTCCCCATTCATGCAATTTATCCAGAGCTGATCCCTCCAAACACTACTCCATACTGTTCATCCTTTTTTTGCTCCCTCTCTCTCTCTTTTTCTCCCCAACAAATTCAGCACCCCTCGATATGCCTGCACAATACCCCTTATCACAATTCAATTGTTTGTTTGTTCTGTAATTGCCCCTTGTCCCATATTGTTCTGTATTTGTCTACCTGTCCTGTAATGTGCATAAATGTTCAATAAAAAAAATAAAAAATTGCTGCAGTGCCACAAAAGCAGCTCTCATCACTATAAACAGACCTTGTTAACTGACACCAAAGCCAGTATCAACAATGGCTGTCAATTGCATGATAATCATGTGTACAAGCTATTCAACTTGATGTTTCTATTCTAAATGCAAATGAGGAAACAAAAAAATATTTTTATAAAAAATTTCTCATCAACCAAACATTTCGCGACCCCCCCTGCAGTACCTCCATGGACCCCCTAGGGGTCACAGACCCCATATCGAAGACCTCTGTCCTATACACAAATACAACAGAATTACAGTATCCAGTAAAGTTGAGGTAAGTCAGTCTACATTGCTCTAGTCTTTACATACAACTTTCACTGCACATGCTCAGCCTGGCTCGTTCTCTGAAAGCAGGTGCATCAACATCCCGTCCTCACAGGTGTCACACTCTCTATCTGTCCTCTTCATCTTCCCTCCACTCATAATAAACTGAGTCTATCTGCCTCCTCCTCCCCCTCCTCCTCCTCCTCTGTGGCAGGTGTCCAGCCTAACTGCTGCCTCTCCAAAGACAACGAGGTCTGATAGCAGGGAAACAGGGCAGAGCTGGCTGCATAGCAAGGACTTATTATGATGATGAAATGTCCTACAAGGCCCCAAACACCCTCTTAAAGAAATCTCTCCCTCCGATAAGGGGAGTGTTACCCTCACCCCAGGGGGAATGAGGGAGGGAGAGAGGTGGTGGTGGGGGATCCTAACCTGATTGGATCGGTGGCTCAGAGGGGACGCGCGTAACAAAATCAAATGGCCGTCAAGCCGCTGTCATGCATAATTAATTGGGCCTTCTAAGACCAACTACACAAAAATCCATGGTCATTTGATTAGGGGGGTTTGGAGGACTCTCTGAAGTGCATCACTGTCTGAGCCGCTCACCTCTCTATCTGTGAGGATAGTGTCAGAGCAGCGTTATCCTGCAAGCTCTACCTTTAACATCCAACACAGACACAATCCTGCCTTTCCTAAATGTTCCCCCTCAAGCTCAAGGACACTTTGCCCCCTGTGTGAGGTTTGCTGAGAGATGGTAGGATCTTCACAAACCTATACACTTCTTAGGTGAAGGTAATGAAACACATCCCACCCTACCTACCACTGACTGAGCTGCCCTTGAGAAAGACACCCACCGTCTCTTACAGGGACAACAAGAGCCTGGATTTAATCTCTAGTAGGAGTCCAGAGCCACACTAACGGTTCTGACCTTGTTTTTTATGAGGGTCTGTGAGGTTCTCCTCTTATGCATCATCTCATTCACCTTTTTTATTGTCTGGAAGCTTTGGCACAGGTCTCTGGGTTTAAGCAAACTATCATCTCTTTTATCAGACAGCTTAACCTGATTTTTATACCTGCGCATCACACAGAGACACACTGTGTTGGAGCTTTGATCCTGTCACATCACTGTGTCAGACTTGTAGAATAATGTCATTAGGTTTTTGTCTTATCACTATATACTTATACATACTTGTCTGCGTTAATATTGATATATCTGTTGGTATATTTTTTATGTTAATTCACTCTACATTTCAGTGTCTTATTTCAGATCCATCCCTGCTGTTTTCAGATGAATTTATTCCTCTCCTCCTGTACATATTTTGAGGTCATATGCTACATGCCATCTTGTATATTTGATAACTTATAGTCCTCCTAGAATATGATGCAATTAACTAATTTCTCTGTACCAGAGCCACAACTATTAACACAGATAACATAATATGAATAAGTTCAAAAAAGGTCTTTTTTTAAAAAATAACAAAACATGGAAGGCATTCTCTTTTATTTCTCTGACAGTATTATGAATTCTCCCTTGGAGATAAATAAGTTTCTATCTTTCTATACATATATCTAATTGGGAGTAAGTTAGTATGGTAAGATGTTGCAATAAGAGCCTGTGGTATATAATGAACAATAATAATGTGATGGAATTTGTGAATATATGATATAAAAAATATCATATTGACTTCTATGTGCCTATAAATGACATCTATATATAATATCTATAGGAGAAAGTTCAATGCATCCCGCCCCACTACCCTGAGGAAGTGTTAACTTTACTGTATGTGTGAATGTCGCCACCTGCAGGATCTCAGGAAAACTTCAGAAAACAGCACAGGAGGAACTCCAACTGCAGCAAGATTTTTATTCAAAAAAGCATATATTCGGAATTAAAGATGCATATACTTACATGTGTAAATTACATGTGTAAATACACAAAGTGGGAAAACAATGTGCTTCAGTAGCTGCAATGTCAGTATGCACGCAGAGTGCATACATAAGAATGTCTTTAGGGATGTGGTTTCATGGTTCATGATGTCACACGTCTCCCTGTCGTTTCAGGGAGACGGTTTCACATCCCTCATTTGAAGCGTTTCAAAATCATGACCTCTTCACTGCTTAAAATGGAAGACAGCTCGCTCCAGCGTCTCTCACTATCACCACGAATCAATGAATACACGATCGATTAAATTAAAAAACAATAACTTTCACTGCTGAAGCATTCACTTCATTAACACAGCGTTACATTTGTTTTTCTAAATGTTCATTTATTCCTCTAAACCCCTGCTCAGCTCATACAGCATCTGCTCTCAGATGTCAGGGTGGTCAGCTCCTTCATTGGCAGCATGTAGGAGGTTTGTAGCCGAATGGCAGCGGCTGTGCCCGGTGGTCTGGGGTCAAAGGTCATCTTTGACAGAGCACTTAATGGGGTACATAGGACAGTATTAAATGGAGGCGGGTAATGCCATAGAGCAGTGCCTGCTGGCACGAGGAGGACAGGGGTTTGGAGAGGTAGGGGGTCTACCTAGTTGGCTGCTTGGGGCCGTCCCTCAGGGATGAGTGAGGTGAAGAAGGTGCTGATGAAGGACCACGCCGTGGTGAGGAAGCTCGGCTCAGGGAGAGCAGCAGGAGCCTGAGCCTGGTCCTCGGGGCCCCCGCCCCCTTCCTCACCACTGTCGTCGTCCTCCACCCCCTCGTCCATCAGACGCTCCTACAAACAGAGACAGAGGGAGGACAAGACGCTATTATTTGTTTTTCAGCACTAAAATCTCCAAACTTTGATTTTGATAATATTTACTCTACAAACACCCAGAAGAAAAACAGATTCATTTTTTGGTGCAGATCCACATCTGGATTAGAATTAATCAGATGTTTTTGCTGACAACTTCTGAGGATTCTTAAACATTTCAAATACGAAAGATTAGCAAATAGCAAAGATTATGTTGAAAATGAAAATCAAATTTCACTTAAACTTGGGTAAATAGAGTATGGAGCCACCACCACCCAGAACTTCTGTGGTTGGTAGTAACTCTCTTCAGACACAGGTGAAGCATCAACATGGCAGCATGAGCTAATGAGCAAAATCTCAGTCGTCCGGAGGTAGTTTGTCAGTTGTTTAGAGTCCACTGTAACATCTGCCAGAACTCTGTACAGCATCACAATTCATTTATTGAGCATCTCAAACAGGGAAGCAGCTCAGTGAGAGGAGCCTGTGGCTCTGTGAGTGGGCCTGTCACAGTTATTATGTAATCGCATGATCCCAATCATTTGAGCTGAACACAATTATTTTGCATCATCGTTAGAAGTGTTTCAATTCATAATCCATTCATTAATAGTGACTGAGTCAGTTTACTGGGTGTTGCTGTGGTAGATGGAAGCAATAAAACATTTGTGGCCCTTGTGTCCAATTGAATAATATCAGCCTGAGACATGTTATGAGTTCTAGCACCACCATGTTCATAGATTAATGTTTTTATAATGCCATGTGGCCAAAGCACCAATTCTAAAATTGATTCTCCTATGACCCTGGGACATGGCAACATCCAGCTCACCATTTCCTGTATGTCCTGATGTCTCTCTGCTTCCTCCTGAGGAGCTCCAGCCTGTTCTCCTCTGACATTCTGCTGCTCTGGCCTGAAGGGAAACCAACCAGCCTGGTGCCTGAAGACACAAACACACAAACACACTCATGGATCTGGGTTTGAAGGTTTATATTTAATGCTCACGTGTATACAGACCAACATCTCTAAAGCACTTCTCTCCTTTAAATATTGACTCACAGGTAGACGAGAAGCATGGCCCCGACCACCATGACGAAGCGACTGAAGGAGGAGTAGAAGTAGACGATGCTGAGGAGGACGCCGGCGCGAGACACCGTGTACAGCCAGTCCAGCCAATCACGGTTCAGCTCGTCGTCGTTCAGCACCGCCCCGCCCTGCGCGTTCATCTGGATGTTGGGGTTGGCCGGCTGGTTCTCCGGTAAAGGGTTGGGGGCCGGATTGGGCCCCAGCGGGGGCTGCACACCCTCGTTGGGCTGAGGGGGCTGATGGGGGCCAGATGAGGGAGAGGGAGGAGGAGGGTCGCTGGGAGGCTGAGAGGCTGCTACTGCTGCTTGGCTGAGAGGAAAGAGAGAAAGCACAGTGTTTCCATTTTCTTCTGATAAACACAACTTCAGACATAATGAGCACAATGAGCACTGACAGGTGAAGTGAATAACTCTTCATCATGGCTCCTGTTAGTGGGTGGGATATATTAGGCAGCAAGTGAACAAGTTGTCCTCAAAGTTGATGTGTTAGAAGCAGGAAAGATGGGCAGTGTAAAGATTTGATCCAGTTTAACCAGGACGACTGGGTCAGAGATGTGAACACCTGCAGCTCTTGTGGACTGTTGATTTGGTGTTTTGGCCTGTAGCCCTAACCTGCTCTCTCCCAATCACAAAGTCAGTAGTATTTCGGCCTCCAGGTTGCCAGTTACCACTGAGCTGCTGCTAGGGCTAGGAGATAAAAAAGGATCTCTAATTGATCGATTTTGATTATATGTGAACACACACATATATATTTTATATGATAACAGATGGAGATGTACTGCTGCTTCATCATCTCACTGCAGGTACTAACTAATGCAATCTAACATTACAGAGAGGCATGATCATCTTTACTTTGAGACTGTAAAGACTGTGAGTGAGTTTCGGGGTAACATATCCACTAGCCAGTACCATTGTGTGTGTGTGTGTGTGTGGAGAGAGAGACATACTTACTATTGCATGTAGTAATGGCGTGCGTACATTTGCTGCCACCACAGCATCTGCATTGGCATGTACATTGGGTGGGGGGGTATGTTGGCAGGGAGGCCACCTTGTAAAGGGACCTGGGCTCCTTCTGGCCTGGAGACACAAACACACAAAACACACATATTAACCACATCAACATCCTCTGCCTGTCTAAATATATCTGTGAGTGTAAAAACATAAGGATGTTTATTGTAATTGTATATTACAGAAGCGTATTGCTGTCACTTTTAAAAGAAAGAAGAAAAATGAGCTCTGTTTTCCAGAGTAATTTTTTCTGTTTTTCTGAGTAAGTTTTTTTCTATTTTTCGAAGTAAGTTTTTTTCTGTTTTTCGAAGTTTTTTGTTTTTATTTTTCAGAGTAATTTTTTCTCTGACTTGACGAGATTTAAAAATCCCGTGAGAAGCTACCAACTGCAAGCAACACTAACCACCATGGTCAGACAAAAAAAAACTCCTGCAAAAAAAAAAAAAATTACTGCAAAAAACAGAGCTTTTGTTTTGAGTGAATGCAAAACGCTTCCGTAGTCCCGTAACGACAAAATTTCAATTGAGTAAGACAAACCAACTCAAGACAAAGCTAAGTAAAACAGCACAATACTTGATAAAACAATGAAACAGTGACTATGTATAATTTAATCTAACAAGACCACACAAACTGCAGCCTTTAAACCTGTTTACAGTCTCAACTAAAATTGAACATCATCAGCCTCTGTTTGGGTAGCGTGTGGTAAATAAAACTGAAACAACTTAGTAAAATAGGCAAAATTAAAACATGTATCACTGTCAAATTAATACAGATTTACACTAACACAGTATGAACTAAATTCTAACATGGTTTTATTCAGGGAAAAGATAAACTCATCAGTCCTGGTTCAGCTGAGTTCCATCTTTAATCTTTTCATCTTTTGATGAAAACGATGAATAAAAGCTGAGACTTCTTACCACTGAGGGACACCAGGTGGACTGTCAGGGTTGTAGGGGGGAAAGCCACCGCGGTACCTCAGCCCATCATAACTACCTGGGGCAGACTGAGGGTCCTGATTTGGCGTGGTGGCGGGGGAGGTGGAGCCTGCACTGTCTGGACTCTAAAAATACAACAACCAACCATGAGACACTGGTTGGAGCTTTGATCCAGACATCTTGTAATCTTCAGGGTTTAGCTGACATGCTCATGCTGCAAACAAATGGGAATCATCACAGCTCAGCAACTCCCATCAATGTTTGATAAAAGCTTAAAGGGATAGTTCAACATTTTGGCAAATTCCCCTATTGCCATAATCCCTATAGTCAAGTTGTGACCTGCACAGTCACCAGACTAGGAAATAATAATGTAACATAACGAGAAAGAGTTGTTCTCGAGGCAAATGCATAGCTGGAACTACATTCCAGACATGGCTGCTGGGCGGAGTGATTTCAAAAGCTCAAGTAGTTCCCAGTATTTGCTTCATGTGTCGTAATGTTACATAATTAAACATTAAACACATTAAACAACTTTCATATCCTGGTGAATGTGCAGGTCACAACTTGTCCACGAGAGCATTTTGGAGTTGTTGGATTGTGTATTTGATGAGTTTTGAGGGACAGGGGACCTTGTACCATTCACCTCCATTGTGTTCACTGAGCAGCTCACGTCTCTGTCCCGTGGATCTCAAAACAACAGGCACTGATAATTAAAGGAAATGAACCTACTTCTATGACTATAGGGATTATGGCAATAGGTGAATTTGCCAAAATGTTGAACTATCCCTGTAATATTTCATTGTGAGTGAGTATCCAGTGTCTGTGTGTGTGTCCTGTAATAAGCCTCAGCTCAGAGCAACAGAGCTGCAGGCACACTCTTGTTTGCTTTTGAGGCCTGCACGAGGAGGAAGAGGGAGCAGTGTGTTGCTGCATCTACTCACGCTGGAGTCAGAGGATGAAGAGCTGGAGTTGGCCATGGAGGGGCTGCGAGGCATGGGCGAGCCGGGGGGGCTGTGAGAGGCGCACACTAGATGCATCATGTGGTATTCATCCTGCTGCAGGGGCAACAAGTTCAGGACAAGAGACAGAGGTGTGGGAGGAAGAGGAGGAGGTGAAGACAGCAACAGAACAGACACAAAACAGGAAATAGATAGTGAGAGAGAGAGGGAGGGAGAGAAAGAGAGGGAGAGGGATGGAGAGTGAGAGAGAGACAGAGAGGGAGAGAAAATGGGGGGATTAGTGTAGAACTGACCAGAATCCTGACACAAAGCTCGGCCTTTGTTAGTAGAAACACATCAGATCAGCTGTTGTTTCCCAGGCAGTATGTTTCAGCGCACACTCACACACACACACACACACACACACACACACATGAACAACTGCAGCTTGACAAATCATAGGAGGACTCAGTAGCTGCATGGGTCAGACTATGTCTTTCCTTCCTTCCTTCCATACTTTCTCTGTCCTTTCTCCTTTCTTCACTATTTTGCTGTGACAAGTTAAACATCAAGCTCATGATTTGAACAGATTAAAATAAATCAAAGATGATGAGATATTACCATATAGAGCATCAGCACCTACAGCAAATTCACAAGCTAACTAATTATAGTTCACTAAGGCAGCTTGAAAATCAAAAAATTATCAGCTGGGAGAGTCAATTAACAGTGCTCTCCAACTTACTTATTTGCATGTAAATGAAATATTACACACATACACACACAACAAACAAGCAGTGCAGTCAGGCCTCACCTTTCTGAGCACATCTCTGAGCTGCAGGTGGTCCTGTAGGAGTCGTCCTGAGTACACCAGCCGCTGGTCTTTAGACAGCTTCAATACAAAAACAGCATTATGTGTCTTCATTTATTCATTTAAAAACACTAACAGCAACAGGAACCAACTAGATCATTCAGTCTTCTCTGCACAGTTGAAAGTGTCAAGTGATAAAAATACTGACCTGACCTGAAATGTTGTGGCTCTTCCTCGGACATAAACTGTAACACTGACTGGGTGGAAGTGATACTGCAAAGGGCCCTGGAGCAAATCTGGCTCTCAGAGCTAAAATTAACCCTCAAACATTCTCTGAGAGGTTTCCGAGGAAAGGATTTATTTTTTTAACCTCCGATTCTAAAATGGAAATTTGAATATCTACAGTTAAGTAACAACTGGGTGAACTCCATGTGCACGATAGAATCAAAACCAACAGATACAAAGTGGACAGGACGTTGAGTGGTGTTTTGCAAAGTCGTGACAACAACAGCTTTGTTTTGAGGATACACAGCCAGTGTGACAGGCCCACAGTGAAAAGCTCATGTTTCATACAGCAGAAACATGAGCCTTTCAGATAAACCCTGTAAACACACTAATCTTTTAGCTCAGGTTATGAGGGCAGCAATGGAGTTTACATGTAAAGTAATTAGGCACTTTGAGATGAAGATTAAATTAGACTGGAGGATTCAATTAGAAGTTAAAGGCATTTTCTTTGTGGATGAACATGTTCTCTGTGCGTCACAGAGCTTTCACTTCTCCTCAGTGCAGGCACTGTGTGTTGTTGTAGGAGGGACACTTGACCACAATGGAAAACTGACAACCAAAGTCACAGAAGCTGTTAGAAGTTGTCCCCTGACTCAAACTGACAGCAAAGATTATTGATGCATTTGTTTCTATAACATTTGCTTTTCTGTTAGGTTTTAAAGGACCAGTGAGCAGAATTTAATGGCGTCCCCTCATCTCTACCTTCGTAACCTATCTTGGCCTAAAGATCCTGGACAAACGGTTGGAGCAGGCCACATTTTGAAAATACACAGTTCAAAAGTCCAAGCCCCTTTCCTCAGACTTCTCTCTGAAGCCACGCCTCCAGAGCACAGGAACGCACAACGCTCGTTCAGCATTAGGTTCACATCAAGGTGAAGCCCCACTACACGGGACAGTATTGCAGAAAGCTGCGTCACTCACATTGGATCAGTAAAAAATGCTCCAGAAGTAGATCAACACCTGCCCCTTTAAAGCCAGTATTTATTTGTTTGTGTTGGGTTCCTGTAGAAACATGGTGGCACAACATGGCCGGCTCTGTGGAGGAGCACCCACTCGCTAGCTGTGTCCCAATTCAGGGGCTGCACCCTTTGGAGGACTCATCTTCCGCGGTCTATGAAGACAGCGGCTTCAGAGGGACCACTGACGGCCGTGTCAGCCGCTGGTAATGAGACGCTCCAGCCAGATGTTTTAAAGTGGCGGCTTTTTTACACTTCAACACTTTTTGTCACACTCCTCGCCTTGCTCAGCAGGCGACCACACCTCCAAGGCAGCTGCAAAGCAGGGTTACCATGGCTACAGCACAGAGCCACCTCAACATTCCCATAGCTAGCAGGCTAGGTGGCTAATAACTAACGGCATGCAAAGAATCTTGGGATACAGGAGGCCTGAAGGATAGGTGCTGCGTGTTGGATTTGTCGGTCACATTTTGAGGAGCCTTGGAACAGGCCTCATCGTGACGCTGTGATGTCATCGGCCTTCAGGTGCGTCCTCTGAAGGATGCAGCCCCTGAAGTGAGACACAGACCTATGTGGATATGAAAGGCTCATTCTAAGAAACACAGTGTTTCTTGAGGTGATTCACCACAAAGTGAAAGGATAATTATGAATATTAAAGAGGAACTATGCAAGTCCAGTCGCTGTTCTGAGGCACAGACACATTAATAAACTAGAGTGTTTCCAAGCATCTGAAGGGCTTTATTTTTACCAAATGTGGGAGCAGCAGGCAGATGCTCCACCGTGTAGAAACCAACACAGTGCACCTGTTCATGACCTCAAAAGAGTCGCTGCACAGCACGTGTTATGTATCGTATGATTGTTTGGAAAATGTGGAACAGCTTCCTTTGGACTGTGCTGCAGGAGTTGGTCGGAGTTCATCCACACACACAAAAAAAAAAAACTTACAGCAGGTAATTAATTATAACTGACATTAAAAAAACTAAGCCACATACCAGCCCTACAGGGGACGACTAGGCTCTGCTCAAGAAATAATAATTCAGTGTGTCAGTTTAATTTAGTCCTCATCCTTTTTCAGTGCATTGTTTCATGAATGCCATGGTTACTGCTAAGTCTGGAGTGAAGACATTCATTTTCATTGATGGAATATCACTGACACATTTGTGTTTACCAATCAAGCTGAGTGTTTGTTTACAGCTGAAGCAAATGATCAATTAGCAGTTTATGATCATTAAAAGCAAAACTGATCAATAATATAATAATAAATAAATTGGAAAATTTATTGATAATGAAAATAATTAGTTTTGGCTGCTTATGTCTTTTGATAAACTTCAACCAAAGACCAAAATGCGTCATTGTAAGAAATCCTCCTCATCAATAAACCATTTTAAACACAGTCAAACTAGCATCAGTCAAACACTAAATGGAGCAACAGGAGAAAACAGAGAGAAATGAGAGCTGTTTACCGGTTTGCTGGGGTACACGATGGAGATGTGACTCTTCAGCTTCTCTACAGTCCAGTTGAGGAAACAGTTAATGGTCTGGTCTTCATACTTCTGGTTGGGGGCCTTAATGACCAGGGTTACAGGACTATCAACTGCCCCAGAGTCCATGGCTCATAGTACTAGCTGGGTTGGCTCTGAAGAACCTGGGCTCAGGAGGGCTTAGTGTTACAACTCAGGACTCACCTGAGGAGAAAACTTCCTCAAATCCTCTCCATTCTGGACAAAACTGAAACAGTCCCTGCCGTACTTAAGTGGAGGACTTGACGTTCCCCCTCTACAACATCTGGTAGATCTGTTTATGGTTTCCAATACAGTGTATTGAGGCAACTCCTGGATTTCTGTAGAAAAGAGAAGAGGAAGAAGAGTCTGAGTCCTTTTGCTCTTTGAGTCTTTATATAGATATGATATCTTAGACTGTTGTTTAAAAACTTTGATTTAGGCAGTTCAGAAATGAAGTGTCCTATAAAAGGGCTCTGAGATATTATTATTGTCATCTTTCACTTTTATGTTTGAAAGCAAAACCAATCAATCAGTTAAGCAACAATATCAAATACTTGATGATTTGCCATGTCTTCCAGTCTTATACAGTGGTAAACAGAATGTCTTTGGGGGTTTAAAGCTATGTAAGAACATCTGGAGAATGACTGCTAACAGAATATCAACCAATTCTGTGTACGTTATCATATATTACTGTGACTTCTGTTTGATGGGCATCGAAACGAAAAGTAAAGCTGTGTGGTGGGTGGGGATCACACTTCATTTACAGTAAACTGTCACGATAACTATCTTACTCAAGATAAGCTGGGGGATTGAAAGCTAACTTAGCTAACCACTCTGTTTACCAGCGCAGGTTCCGTGTTCACACGCGGAGTAACACACAGTGTGAGCAGGCTTTATAAGGCAGCTCACACCGTCCACCTCTGTTTATGTTCTGACCCTTGTCATGAAGCCAGGCTAGCGGGGTTAGCTCGTCGGCTAACGTTAGCTACGCAGAGGTTTGCTGGGGATTCGTTGGGACTAACTGAACGCTTCCGCGGTGACAACACATTCAATGGACTAATTATACGAAACTAAACCGGGTTTGGTCTACGGAAGTGTTTCGTCTTATACCTCTTTAGTCTGGTGGTGCCGTGGCCACTCTCCGCCCGAGCGCCGCTGCGCTAGCCTGCCTTGTTGTTGTAATGTCGGGTGTGAGAGCGGAAATACGTCATCATCCTCTCCAAACAGCTGATCAGAGAGAAGAGAAAAAAAACACTGCCGTTGTTACCAGTGTCATAGAGTTAGACTCTCTGGTTGTTAGTATAACCACGGATACAACACTAAAACATGAATCCATTGCATTGTTGCCATGGATCTATACATCCATGATTGTTGTTTATCATTTAGTTAAATGTTTATGCTAATGTGGTTGCTAGGAGACATCTAACCGTTAGTTAAAGTGAGATTGGATAATCCTTTATAATCCCGCAGTGGGGACAATTGCAGTATTAGAGCAATGATAAATAAGAAAGATATTTACTTATAACAAAACAGAAACAAAAGGAGATTTTTTTCTTTAAAAGATAATGAAACAGAATTGTTTTTCTTTTAAAAATTAGTAATTTGTTTGACAGCTAAACTGCATAACAATTTGCAAATAGCTGACCTTCAAGGAACCTTTAGCACATGTCCTATTAATCCAAATTGTTGACAATTTACTGATTAAATACTTGTTTCACTATTTAAAGTCTGCAAAACTAAAGAGACTGAGAATATTTAAATTATCTTCTAGCTACCGCACCACATGGCCCAGTTTGGGTACAGGACAGTTCTTTCAGGTTTTGATGGATGCCTCATTCAGTTGTCACTGTTAATAATTAATGGGTATATGGGCAGAGAAGTTTATCAACCTTAAAACATGTTTCCTCCAAAGAGCTGCAGCATAGACAAGACAAGCAAGGCCCAGGCATTTTTCAAAAACTTTTATTTATCCACAAATGTTTCAATAAGGATGCTGTAAATGGGCGAGGAAAGGACCAAGTGTGTGTTTGTGGATGATTTATTTTGCTACATATGAATTTAAAGCTGATCGGCTCTCAGCCACAGGCTTACTTCTCTGGTTGCCTGTTGCCTATTTGGTGCAGTTTTAGTTTGTGCAGCACCTCCTTTGTCAGCTGTTTGCTGTAGCGGTTAATCTTCCAGTGTCCAGGCATCCATCCCAACAGGAAACGGTGAAAATCTGTCCAGGCGAATGCAAACATCTCCCTCCACTCCTTCTCTAGGGCACCAAAATCCACATCTTTTTTCACAGCTAGCTTTAATTCTGTGAAATAGTAGTCCAGCAAGCCTGGCACCCTCTTTTCACACTGCTTTTCCTCCATGCAGCTTCCTAAAAAATACACCACATCTTTCATCCCACAGCCCCCACCAACGTACTGAAAGTCGACAGCTGCCACGTCCTGTCCACTCTGGGAAAAACAGAAGTTGGCTAACTTAGCGTCTCCATGAACGATGGTCTTGAAGCAACATGCGCTGAGTATCCTATCGATGTCCCCAGCTGCTGCTTTTAGCTCAGCATCATCCGTGACCTCCAGCTCATCTGGTCGAGTCTCCAGGTGCCAGTAGGTCCCAACAGGCCACAGCCCCTCTGGTGTCACACCCAGGAACAGAGCATGGAAGTGAGCAAGCCAATTGAGGCAAGCCCTTATCTCTTTGTCCTTCACACTGGTTCTACGAAAAGGGGGAAAGAACTTAAATCATACTCTTATTCATAATGTCTCACTCTTCATGCCTTGAAAGAACTGGAAAACATGTTTCAAACTGAGAACTATACAATCTGAAAAGGAAAAACCACTGAGTCAATGATTCTGATGTTGTTACATCCACATCTTCTGAACTTCAGACACATGATTACTATCATCCTTCTACAGAAAACCCAAGTTTAAAAATGCTGTGGTTTCTGCACCGTTCACTGGCAATATCATTGAGGACCCAAAAGGAAACATATCCTTAGCATGGTGTTTTGGAATAGTGGGAAAGAGGAGAATGAGTTTGTCCTCTGTAATTACAAACTATTTACACAGGGTAGGTTTAGAGGGTTGAGATTGAGTATTTAAATTTTACTGACTGACTTGAACATTAAAAAAATTGTAGAAATTGGATTTTGTATTTCTATGTAGGTTATGCCGTGAAAATGTATGTAGGTGGATAAAATTTCCAGAAAATAGAATTAAATACTGTTTGTGTTTATGTTTTTATAAATGACTTAAATGATGAAAATGTGAAAAAAAGTGCCTTTAAGAAAAAAGCTAAGGTGTGTGGAAATGTCCTGGGGGAATTTAGACCCTTGACCCCACTATTTCTATAATCTCTTTACATTACAGTCATGCTGTCCCCTCTCCTTTGTATGTTTTGTGGATACTGATCTTGTCAAAATGTATTTTTGCAGCGTTTCTAAACTGTGTTTAATGTTGTCATATTATCATATTATCAGCCACAAGTTATCTAGTATTTCATGCAACATTCAGTGGTCATACCTCCTCTGATCATAACCCGCCACATCCAGATCCTCCAGCACTATCAGCATCTCATCTCCGTGGGAACAGGCAGCCAGGCAGGCAGGGATGCGACAGCTCAGACTGGTGGAATAGTTCTGGTACCAGTGTGTCTCCACCTGATAAGATCTCACTTTACGCATGTGGGAACGATCTGTGTTCCAGCCACCCGGATGCTCTGCGTCCTCTGGGAACTTGACATGTTTGACAACCACAGAGGGCCGGTCGCAGCCCTCCAGGTGTAACCTCACTATCTCACCATAACCACTCCACAGGGTCTGGATCTTTGCACCAACATGCAGGGAGGAGGCACTGCATGCCTGCAGCACGAGATCCTGGTACTCCTGTTTCATTTCCCCGGCAGTGCTGGATCACTGGAGAGCATCTGTAAAAATAATAATAAAAGGTATTATTCATATAGCACTATTCAAAACAAAATGCTTTACACAGCAACAAAATGATGGCATGTTCTAGTAGATTACAGCGCCTCACAAAGCCTTATTGTCGGCTACCTTGTTATTACTGGTGTTTGGTCACTATTCTATGTCACTTGCTTTGTTCACAAACAACCCAGCCTCACTCTCACACACTTTCTCTTCTGTGCTGCTATAGCTTATAATGAATACTAGCACCATTACTGTAGCAAATATGTGTAAAATAGAAAGAAAATGCTGTATGTTACCCTCTGCCTCTTGCCAAATGTGCCTCTGATAGCCAAACAACAGGAAGCATTGTATCCAGCCGGCTGTGTGTTACGTTAAAGACACAGACGTGAACTGAAGTCAGCCTAATGAGCAACACTGCCACCTGCTGGGCTGGAGGGCACAATGCAACTTTTGCAGAGTGAGGCCATAGACTGTATGTAAAAAGTGAGACACATGAGTCCAATCTGATCTGAGATAAGATAAGATAAGATTTGTCATGTACACAGTTATACATAGTACAATGCACAGTGAAATGTGTTATTGTGCCTGCTACCAGACGTAAAATAAAAAGACAGTGTAAGATATAACATATATAGGTATGAAATATGAAAATAGCACATATAGTGTTGCATAAATATAAGTACTATAATGTATATGTGCATAAAGTGAGAGTGTGCTGATGTGCAAATGTTGAGAGTCCACAAGTTTAAAAAGTTACTGCTCAGAGTTGAGCAAACAAACAGCCCGAGTGTAGAAACTCTTAATTGGTTCTCAGGCAGCGGAACCTCAGGCCTGATGGCTGCAGGGAGAAGAGTGAGTTTCCAGGGTGGCTGGGCTGTCTGAGGATCTTTTTAGCATACAGACGGAAGGCTGCCAACAATTTTGTCTACGTCTGTATTATGAATTGACTTGAAGGACAGGGAGGGGAATTCTGATAGCCCGCTCTGTCGAATGGACTACTCTTTTTAGAGCCAAGAAGTCCTGCTTGGTACAGCTGCCCATCCACGTGGTGATGCTCCCTCAAGATGCTCTCGATGGTACAGGTGTAAAAGTTCCTGAGCACCTTGTGGGGGAGCATGACACATATATAAGAATTCAGTGTGATTTACACCTTCCATTGATTATTATCAGAATCAGAAAGAGATTTATAAGATATTTATTAATATTTATAAGTTATACAGCTATGAAGAATTTGCTTTGGTGATTGGTGTGTGACATAGAGTAGCACAAGACAGCAATACTCACAAAGACATTCTATTATTATATATAATATATTCTAATAAAAGAATATAAAGAAAATGTAGACAGTATAAAGATACTGTGCTATGATCAATATTCAGTTTAACTTTTGTTTCCCCATAAAAAGTGGGAAAAAAGGAAAACTGAGGCCAGAAATACATTAACATTCACTTCCCTATTGAGAGATCTCATGTCCCATCCATCATGGCTGCTCACAGCACTTTACCAGTTGAGGGAGCAATGACTTCGTCTAGATTTGGAAGCTTACTTAAAAAAAAAGTAGTTAAATTGAGCTAAGAATTTGTCCAGTCATCATATTTTCTCTACAAAGTCATTTCAGTAAAGGCTTCATTAAAGGACCCATACTATGCAAAATCCACTTTATACTGGTTTTGTAGCGGTTATATGTTTTCCCGTGGCCTTTCTATGACACCTGAAGGTGAAAAAAGTCTGTTCGCTCCATTAATTGATTGCTTCGCTTTTTTTTAGATGTGTGCCCAAACAGTCAGGTGGAAATGCAGCTGCTCTTGGCGTCAAGAGCAGCTAACTCCACCTCCTGGTACTGCCTTGGTACTGCCCTTGGGCCAGTCTATAAAAAGCTAAGCTCTGCCTGCTGAGATTTTGCATCCCAAGGAGCCATTGTTCCCAATGTTATTGATGATATTGGGAACCATGTGCTAACGTCACCATTTGAGTTTGGCGTGTGTGGTGAAGATGTCCTGTGTGAGATACATAACTCTCACAGAAGTCTTTGAATTCTTCTGAGGAGTACTGTGTACCATTATCCATCAGTAGAGTAGCCGGGATGCCACGTCTACTGAACTGAGCATTCAGGGTCTCTATGGTGGTGCGACTGCGCATGTCTTTCAGTTCATCCACTTCGATGAATTTTGAGTAGTAATCCACAAGCAGGATGCACTGTTTACCTTCAAACTCAAACAGATCTGATGCCACTTCCTCAAACGGCAGCTCTGGTGTTTCTGTTGGCTTGAGTGGATGTCTGGGCAGTTTATTTTGGACGTCTGTGCATTTGCTGCAGTTTCTGACCACTTCTTCAATTTCTGTGCTTACAGCTGGCCAGTAAAGCACTTCACGGGCTCGCTGTTTGCTTTTCACCATTCCTAAGTGAGATTGTTGAATAAGTCTGAGCTTGTGCTCTCATAAAGAAGGGGGAACTACTATGCACAGTCCTTTGTAGATAACTCTACATAACATCAGATACAACAAGCTAACTTCTTGAGTCCCAATATGGCTGAACAGGAGTGGGCACTTCCCGTCTGTGTTGTGGCCAGCCATGCTGAATTGTTTGCTGTAGACAGCTCAGGTCCTCTTTTGTGTGTTTTTGCAGTTCTGTGTACTTCTGGTCACTAACTGAGACAAAGCTGAGCATGAAGACACACTCTAGTCCAGAAATCTCTAGCTTTCTCTACGGAAGCTGTGCCCCAGAGAGTCTGTCAGGCAGCTCCATGTCCTTTCCTCTCCTGTACTTGACAGTTACATTATACCATTGAAGCCGCAGACGCATTCTCTGGATGTGCATAGGGGAGAACAGCAGTAATTTCTTAAAGATATCCTCGAGAGGCTTGTGGTCGTTGTAAACTGTGACGTGTGTTCCAAATATGTAGTTGTGAAACTTGGCGCAGGCATGCACAATGGAGAGCATCTCCTTCTCAATTTGCGCATAGCACATTTCTGCATCCATTAGTGATCTTGATGAGAAGGCAACAGGGTGGCTGTCCTGCAGCAGGACAGCTCCCAGTTCACTGCTGCTGGCATCAAAGAATATTTCCACAGGCTTTGCAGGATCAAAAAACTTGCACTGGTGGGTGTGTGTACAACTCCCTGAGTTTGTCGAAGGCTCGCTGCTCTGCTGGCTGCCACATAAACTCCACGTCAGAGGAGCTGATGCAGTGGAGCATCCTCTGCACTGAGGTTTAGTATGAACTTTGACAGGTAAGTGACAAAGCCTAAGAAATGGCAGACACCATCTTTGTCTGTTGGCGGTGACTGCTTCAGCTTTTGCCGGGTCAGGTTTCAGTCCATGTGCTGTTATTAGATGTCCCACATATGGCACAACTGACTGTTGGATGTGACATTTGAAGTTTAACTTCAGATTGTAGTTTGTTGCTCTCTCCACAGTGGGGGCTGCTATGAGGATATCATCCATCACAGTTATGGTTCCTGCAATGCCCGCCAGCATTTCATGCATGATGCGCTGGAAAATTTCCAGTGCACATTTCAGTCCAAATGGCAGTGTCAGCCACCTGTACCTGATCGAGTATTGAAGGTCGTGATGAAAGATGACTCATCCAGTCTTATTTGTAGAAATCCTGATTTGGCAACCAAGATTGAGAAATCTTTAGCAGTAGGCACAGCGGAGACAACATCCTCTGTTGTGCATATAGTGTGGTGCTCCCTCTTGATGACTTTAAGTCTAGTCCAGCTGGTGCACTCTGTGTTGGAGTGGTGACATCACCACTGCTCAATTTGTTTTTTCAGCAGTAGTCTGCAGTGAGTCAAAACGAACAATCAGACCCAAAGCCTTAGCTGTGGTACCACTGAGCACATTCTCCCGCACAATGTCCACAATTTCGACCTTTGCACTCACAGGTTTTATGTTTGGCCACTAGGTCAACTGCAGCGACTGGCTTCAGAATGTGGTTGGAGTAGGAGTGGAAGACTCTACTGGAGCGCTTTAGCTCACCGGTGTGCATAAGTAGCTGATATCTGTCCAGAGTCAGTGTATTGCACTTAGCTCCTGTATCTATTCTGAACTGTACTTGCTGGGACAGAATTTGTAAGTGTGCGATCCATTTATCATCTGCAGCCTCATCAGTCTGTTTCAGATTTGTGTTCAGGATTTCATCCTCATGTGGATCCTGATTGAGCTCAACACTGAGTTTATTGCACACTTGCAACACACAGCCACCCAGTCATTTGGTTTGTGACAGAAGGAACATGTTGATCCTTGAGCTGGACACTTCCCTTGATTCCACTTGTGGCTGGGGTCTTTACCACAGCTTGGGCAGCCTTTAGCTCGGCTGACTGATGCTTGTCTATGATGTGGGTTTTTTGAGTCCTTTGTTGTGTATCTCCAGTTTTTCTCTTACTCCTGCGATAATGGCATCAATCAACACGTCATCTGGGTCAGCATACTCACAATCCATTAATATGAGTCTGAAATCCTTCACGAAGTTATTAAATCTTTCCGTTGGTAATTGTTTCCTGTGTTTGTAATGATGTCTGGCTATTTGCTTATTTTTCCTTGGCCTTATGTAGCTGGCAAACTTATCCAGTACTTTAACCGGATTTTCTTTTTCACCATCAGTCCAGTTTAGTGTCTTGTCGATTTCTCTACCTTGTTCGCCGATCCACGTACCTCACCAACCGGCCTGCTCATCCAAAAGATGAATGTGACGTGACTTCTGAAGCTATCAAACTCCTGGTACAAATCCAGAGCGTCCCAGTCAATCTTCAGGTGTTCAAACTGCGAGGTTGCTGTTGTTTTTTCTGTTCTTGACAGACTTCTGACACCATGTAATATACTGCACACTGGACATGGACTTATGGAGGAGACTTGTTGTTCAAAGGTGCCTCTTTTTCACAGAGCTACAGGTAGTCAGCCGGGACAAACAGACTGCAGCTAGAGAAGCTAAAGCACCAACTAGTGCTACTCAACACAATACATTACAGTTGGACCACTTAGACTATGTGAAATGGTTGAAAAACAGTATAATATGGAACTTTTTTAATGTTAAATATCCTCACTCACATGGACAGATGGAAAGAGAGAAATATACCTCAAGGTGTAGGCTATTTGCAAAATATCTACCTTACACTTCGAAACCTCAGTTATATATTTGAATTTGTTGAACTTGGAAAAAAATATGAATCAGAATAATAAACTGCCCATATTAACTGAACCCTATGAATGAAAAAAGTAGGCTAACAGGTGGCAACTCTAGGGGCCTGATTTACTAAAGGTTTGCATGTGTAAAAATGTGTGCAAACTTGATTGCACACACAAACACATGTTGAAGCTTATCTACTAACTAGGCAAACCGAGGATTGCATCTCTTAAACAGGCAAAATAGCATGCACAATCCATTTAGCACTTTTGCCTAATGAATATGCAAATATGGGCGTTTCTGCCAGAACGTGCAAAATACTGGGAGTAGATACGAATAGATTTATTTAGCACACAGATGTGATTTACCAAACCTGAAACAGACTGTGGTGGCTGTTTTTGTCTTTATTTAACACATTTGAAAGGAAAGTCTTAACTGGCACAGCTTTGTGCACAAATGTCTGTGGTTATTGAGTTAATAACTTCCAGGGCAAAAGATCTTTCATCTTCCTCGTGTCTGGGTCATTCCAGAGAACTGCAGCAGTTTTTCCTCCTCTCCAGTACCTGGCTGCTCAGCTCTGGGACCAGGACTGAGGGACATCACCGCTGACTTCACCTTGTCTCTGATCTCTCTGATCAGGGTGTTTAGATCCCAGCGTGTCCCACCTGAGCTCTGTGCCATAGCTGCAGCTCCAGCCCAGTGAATGACAGCAGGTATCCCAGTTACCTGCTCAGCCACAGTGAGCTGCACCTGCTGCTCAACACTGGTCAGGGCTCTTCCCCGTTTGCTGAGGTTTTATGATAAACCTAATTGTCCTTTGTTCTTCACCTTATATCTCCTCATCTTCTCTTCACTTCATCTGTTCTCTTCTTGTTTTACCAACCACATTTACTTTCTCACAGATAACCTCCCACGTTTCTTCTGCTGCAGCTCAACAATATATTTATTTGCCCTTCTCTGTTAATCTATCAGATCAAATTTCGGATCGGATCAAACACTCTCTGGGATGGAAACAATTACCACACGCAAAACCCTCATCTAAATACTGCAGTTTTGAGTG
>OMNW01031407.1:0-22094 GCA_900303245.1 Selene dorsalis
TATTCTTTGACTATGTTATGTGGTTGTGACAGTTCTAGACAGTTTCACCTGCTATGTATGTCACTGTCCAATCACTGTAAGGCAGAGCTCCATGAGGTACCACCCCTTTGGGGCGATTTCGGTCAGGCTGAAAATCGCCCCGACTGCTCCCATTGACTCCAATGTAAAATCATTTTTTTTCAAATTTCTGGCATTACAATACAATCTCTATGGGTTCCGGGAGGGCTCGCCCCAACGGGCTTTCATCATACGTAACGTGAAGACAGCTGGCGTAGCCACTACGCGCCAAACGCTTTCACGGTTAGCATGGCGAGTGTACGGAGCAACTCAATCGTTTCACTGAAAGAAATCCCCTTCAGTCGTCGTAGCAATGAGGATAAATTGGCAACCAAACAAGTAGGACCCCCCAGACCAAATTTAAATATCAAACTAATTTCTAATAAGGGAGGGAAATCATATACCCGGGGATTTTCGCGGAGCTGGTATGAGCGGAAAACCTGGCTAGTGGGCTGTGAAACAGCCAACGCTTTATTCTGCTACCCCTGCACACTGTTCCACCCTGATGGCAGCACGGCACCACATCGTGGACAACAACGGGAGTCACGGACATGCACCATCTGTCGGAAAAGGTCAAGAATGCATGATGCAAGTACACAGCAAGTAAAATACAGATGAAAGCAAAAATGATAGACAGGTAAAAGATGGCACATATACTAAAATTAAACAGTTAATTTGAATTATACATTAAATTAATTAAAACAAGTTATTGGAAAATTTGGCTTAATGTAATACATATAAATTCTGTATATTGAAAGTCCATATATAAGAAATGATTGTACATAGAATATTAAAACTTTTTCTTTGGCATTGCTTTGCAATTTAATTATGCCACTATCATTATGATTTAACAGGACATAAATAGGATACATATGATAATTATAAATCTTCTTTCTAGTCTGGACAGACAGAAACTGACTGACAGACACCTTATGACAGGGTCTTAACAGTCATGACTATCCAATGATGTAACTGTACACAGTGTGTTAGTGCACTGCCCCAGGGCTCCTCAGATATTTATATTTCATTTATTTTTCTTTATTTGATATGTATCATGCAATTTACTGAACATCGGTACTAAATACACAATGTAAACTTGCTGGATTATAGAAAAATGCTCATCTTCCCTGGCCATGATCAGTCATAACACACTGCTACAAACATAAAATACACAAAAGAAAAGAAAAATAAATGTTCCTGCATACTGACTTAAACATGTGACATCATCGATTTAGTTTAAATGAATTTTAATCTTTTTCCCACACTGCATATTTTATTAAGATAAATATTGTCTCGACGTTGGCAGACACAACATCTTTTTTTAATGCTGTCAGCCAAATGATTTATTAATAACTAATATTTGTAATAAGACTACATATATGTAATATATGCACTGTTTCATAGACTGGAAGTAAACTTTAGGAAACGTTCATTGAAAAATGAGAAACAGAACAATATCTGAAATAGAACGAGTTCATCTGAGCGACTGCAGGGACGATTCTGTCCTCCCAAAATATGGTATTGGTGGGGACATGTCCCTACCGTCCATATGCAAACTTATGTGTATTTTAATTTGATCACTCCCTTCTCAAAGAAGGCAGTGGCAACAGGATATTCTTAAAAGTTATGAAACAAGGTTTGCTGGGAAAGCTGCAGCCTACTGTACTGCAGCCTACTGTACTGCAGAGTAGTCAGTCTGCACATGGACATTAGTGTGGAGGGAGATGCATGGAGGCTGTTTTGGTTCAAGGCCAGTTTGAACCTGAAAACATATTAGTGTGGATGTAGCCTCAGAGCTGCAGTATATACTGAATGTATATTCATCAGGGTCAAGTCAATATGATGTTGTACAGCTATAGACTGATCCTAAGATCAGCACTCCGGGTGATCAAGTCTGAATCAGTTAAGAGTTTCACAATCTGATTTCATAACAGGACCTGCACTGATTAGAGGCAGTGACTTCCTTTATTGCACAGATATCACAGAACAATGAATCTGCAATTTGATAACAAACTAACTTTCACACCACACAAGAGCTTTACAGAAACTCCTCACAAGAGCTGTTTATGTCACAAGCTCTTATCTTTCTATTAATACAGTAAGTGCTGGTGTTCGGGGAATTTGGAGCACAGTGATGTGCATTAACATGGCCTGTTTGTACAATGATGCTGTTGTCAGCCTGATGGGGAGTTTCTGTTTCCTCAGAGATCAGAGAGTGTGATGAGAGCGACGTCTTTGTTCCGGACGCCAAACCACCTATACATTCCTGACTCAGTCGTTCCCAGAGATGCTGCTGTGGTTCAGAGGCATATGTTCCCACTGACCTGGGACTTGATCCCACTTCCCCGGTTTCTGTCTCTTTGTTTTCCCACTGTCTAAATAAAGATAAATGACTCTGAAGGAGAAGACCACCCTCAGATACCATTGCTCATTTGTCACAGCCTAACAAATTTCTGAATTTAGCCCTAATTTGGATTTATCTTGGATAACAGTTTGACATTATGTACTTTCTTGCTCTCTATTAAAAGCTTGCTAAGCCGTCAGTGTAGGCTGAGTGCCCAAACATGAAACAGACAGATCTTCCCACAAGCTCTCATGAAGCTCTCTAATCAACACATCATGTTTATACAAGGAAGCTGCACCCAGCAGAAAATGGTCTGGCACATAACCCTCCATAAAACCACATGTCATCCCTACAGGAGTATTTATGGAGAATTAAACAAACAAGATATAAAGTAGTGCAAAGTGTGTTTTTAATCCATTTTCAAAGCCAGTCAAGCTGTGTGAGCTGACAGTTAGTAGTTTCATACTTCATTTTCTGGAGAGTGGTATCAGTCTCATCTAGCCGTCAGTCAGAGTGCATGTTAGTGTATTTCTAGATTTCTAGATGTCTGATCTATTTTTAAAACGTCTTTTATAATCTTTTAAATTGTTTGATCTTCCATTGATGTTCCATGAATGTAAAATCACAAAGTTTGCTTCACTTATTCTTCATAAAAACATGTTGGTGAAGGTACGATTTTAGCAAAAAAGTGGCCCATGAACTAAATCTGTATAAAATTGTGTTAAATAAATATTCTACTTAAAGCCCCTACAAAGAACTTTCATTTTGTGTTGATTTTGGCGACCCCTATGGACAAAAGTGGTAGTGTTTCACCGGAATGAAGACTGCATTTCCCATGAGCTCTAGAACATTGTTGTTAAATTAAGGTTAAAATGTAGCGTAGTTAAGGTGGAAATCCTGCATAGTACCTCTTTAAAGGTGCCACATGGTATAAAGGTAGATGTTCATGTGTAGTGTAACTATAGATCAGCTCTAGGTTCTATATCAACACTGTGAAAGTATCAAAGTGTCAGTCCACAGAGAAATGCACACAGCCTGTTTTCAGAAACTGAGCCTTAAAACCAGCTGTCAGGACACAGTAACTTTGTGATGTCACAACACAACAGTCACCACTCTCAGCCACACCCCAAGCCCTGCCCATCTGTGTCCACTATGAAGTAATGAAGGATTTGGTTTCTTGAAGGGTTTACCTGAAATCTGCCAAATTTTAAATTGATGACTCAGAAAACAGTCAGCCAATCAGAAGACGGCCTCTTTTGTCTTTGTCTCCTTGGTATGACAGCAAAAAAAAAAAAAAGTAAATAAATTCCTAAAATAACATGAATCGTTCTGCACACAAATCAGCAACCACCCTTCACTGACATCAGTATGGTGATCTAGAGACCAGCAGCACATCTACATGGGAAAGAATTCAGGAGCTATTCTCAGCTGCATCAGTCATTTCCCAGTGTGTCAAATATTTGATTCAACTGCCGAAAGTGAGCCAGGGTGACTGAATCCAGATGTAAGTGATACTTCCACTGATAAAGTATAAGTGATGTGAACATTATGCCAACTGGCTATGAACTATGAAATGATTCTTCGTCCTGTTCTGCAGTTTTAATTCACAGTCGTGCAAACAGTAGAAGGTCTAACTTTATCTTTCTCCTGGGAAACAGGAGTTTATCATTTTCCCCTGTAACGCAGATCCAGAGCAGGCTGCTGTCCAACATGCTCACTGCGGTAGATAAATATGGTTATGTGAAGTGGCTACGAAGGCCGTGTGGGTCTGGTTTCAGGGTTTCCTTCTACCAGTCACAGTTTTTCCCACAAATATTTCATTAAAAATACTTATGCCAGACACTGTTATAAAATCAACACAGGGAATGTGGATTACACAGGCTCAAGGCCCTCTCACCAACCAACACAACAACAGCAGCTCCATCCAAGTTGTGTGCCGGGTTGTGGTTATGGTTTGGAAGTCTGTATGGATCCTGTTTTTGTTGAAGTGATCGTGCATGGTGAATGGGGGTTGTGTCCCTCAAGCAACCTGCTGAAGATCCTCACCAACCAGTCTATAAGAATTACCAGACAAACATGTACAATGTGGTCTGTGTAGTTCCAATATGTGCACTTAAGGTAGAGGTCCATGTATTCTTTGAATATGAAGCAACTCTTGGTTCTTTATAAATACTGTGAAAGTATCAAAGCCTCAGTCCACAGAGAAACACACACAGGCTGCATTCAGAAAGTGAGCCTTAAAACCAGCTAATAAGCTAATCATGTCATAGCTTACTGGTTTTAAGGTCTCACGTGACCATGCCATTACAGTTAAGGCATTGTAATAGGTTCTTGAAGAATTTAGAGTTAGACACGGCTTTTCACTGACCTACGACTTCGATGACGTCACTGCCGTGCCACTGCCGAAGTCGTAGGTCAGTGAAAAGCCGTGTAAAAAACCCCGGATGACAATAAAAAAACAACTCAGAACCGCTCCGAATTCACGGGGGAATAGTGCTGGTGATTCATAACAACATATTGGTGAAATGAAGGAGTTTCACAGCAGATAATGTCTTATTTAGACGCTGCATCGTTGCCCCAACAACTCATCATGTTATATGGATATACGTAGATTGTGAGTGGATCTAAATATCTTCCTTAAGGACTCGAAGTTACACCAAAGTTGTTCGGGTGAGTAAATGAACATATTTTATGCTAGAAATAAGGTCCAGGTTGCAAAAAATGGAACTTCTCCTTTAAAATAAGACTTCTGTAACTTTGTGATGTTACAACCAAGCAGTCACTGCCCTGAGCCATGCCCAAAGCTGTAACCCCGCTATCCAACCTCACAGGATCTGGTCTCTTCATGTATTTTATGTGAAATCTACAGTATTTTCACCTGTCTTCTGAATGGCTTGCAGAACTGTTGTTCCCAAAGAACCAGAGACCAGAGAGAAGCCTGAGAAAGGAGATGTAAAACTACTTTAAAATGTTTTTTTGGTTGGAATAAAACATTGCACAAAAAGTAAGGAAATTTGTGTTTGGCAGATTATTTCTTTGTGGTAACAATGCTTCTACATTTTATACTGCTGGAAAGCCTGTTTATTTCCCTTTCAAATGGTGCCACATTTGTAAGGGACACGCATTTGTGAGATGAGCAGCAGAGCTGAGTATGTGGGTTGCGGCAATGAAAAATTTGCAAAATCTTCTCTGCCAGTGCTGCTATGCTCTATGCTGATTGCTGGATCAATGGATGTTCTAGTGAAGACAGTGTAATGGTGTGGGGTGGCATCTCCCTCACTGGAAAAACAAGGCTTGTCATCACTGAAAGGAATCTCAATACAGAGAAATATGGAGATGAGATTCTGCAACTAGTGGTAATCCCACATTTCCACAGTCCAGGACTGAACTCTATCCTCCAAGATGGCAACGCTTGTCCCCACAGAGTGGGGTTCACCAGAGACTATCTCCAGAATTTGGGAATGAAGATGATGGAATGGCCTGCCAACAGCCCAGACCTCAACCCCATCGAACTCTTATGGGATCAGCTTTGGTGTGGTGTTCGTGCTAGAGTGACCAACACAACCACGTTGGCTGACTTGTGACAACTCCTAACCCAGGTTGAGGAATGGGATGCCATCCCCATGAGGAGGAGGAGATAGGCTATTGTGGCTGTGCAGGGTTTTTCTGCATACTATGGAGGCTCCTGTTTGGTAAATGAATAAAATGTAAATTTGCTAATGCTGTATGTCTTTTTTCTTCAGACTTTAATCATCCACTCCACTAAACAACACCAACAACAGTCACTGGCAGAATAAGAAGTTCGGCATTGGCAGAGAAGATTTAGCAAATTTTTCATGGGTGCAACCCACATACTCAGCTCTGCTGCTCGTCCCACAAATGCATTTTCCTTACAAATGTGAAAATAACAGGCTTTCCAACAGTATAAGATTTGTTGCCAAGAAGCATTGTTACAACAAACAAGAACCCGATGCACACAAATTCCCTCACTTTTCGTGTGACCTTTAACAACTTTTCATTCAGTTTTCACAAAGTTTTTCTGTGATGACACAATCATTTGTTATATTGTAATCATGCCATTTGTGTAGTTTTACAGTGTTTCCTCTAACAGTTTTCCTTCAGTCTGCAGTCTCTTTGTGCTGAAATCTCTGATGTATTCCTTGCATTGAGGTGAAGTCAGATCATTTGTCTGTGTCATTAAAGACCAGCAGAGTCAAAAACAAACACATTCATTACATTGGAGACCAACACCAGCTCACACTGAAGAGAGTCAAGAGAATATTCTCATTGGAGCCAAAAAGTGGAGCAACATGAAACAGAGGAAGGTAACCACATTCAGAGGAGGGTAATGAAAGATGAATGTGGAGAACCTTTAACAGCAAAACCACAGTCACTCTCTCTATTTCTCTCTCCATCCATCTTCTCTCCATCAGACAAAGTTGTGACATGTCTGTCTGCCACTTGCCCCAACACTTCACTTCCTCTCCATTATCTCTCTCTGACTTCATCACATCCCTGCACTCATTCCTCTCCAGCCTCCAGCTCACTCACATTCCCCAGTTTCAACGGCCCACACAGGGATCTTCAAAAACTAGAGCACTGAGGCACATGACGGCAATAATCTCCTAGACGAGAAGAGCTGTGAGACTTTTTGTATGTGTGCTGACATTAAATGCTGCATGTCTTTAAGGGTAGATGAAATTTTACTGTCGTTTTTTTTATTATTATGGTTAAACAGTATGGTGAAGTGATGGATGTATCTTCACTCGGTCTGCTGGATCCACACAGTCTCAATGTACAGTCATCAGTTACAGAATAAACCTGAAGTTCCTGATGTAACTGGCTGAGCAACAGGAAGAAGCTAAGACCTACTGACCTGCTTAGACTGAGCCCGACAACAACATCAATATCATAAATTCCGACCACTTTGTCTGCATGGTGTGTCATGAGTTTCACTGGTGATACTTATCACTAAAGAGACAAAGTAATTAAGATTCAAATTAACTTTATTAATCCCATGAGGGGCAATTGGTTATGAGAGAAATTGGCTTAAAGAAAAGCTGCGGGCTTGACATCAAACTGTATTTCATTACTACTGAGAGCTGTCTGCAGTTGTGGAAAGTTGCACAGGAGCCTGCTGGGGTCATCCCTATGTTCCCCACTTTGTATGTGACCGGGGAACATAGAACCCTTTTTTAAGAAAAGGGTGCTATATTCCCTGCTTACATAGGTACACTCCCGAGCTGCTTGTCTTTTGCTTCTTCTCTTTGTGTATAAGGTTGGTGAATACTGTCTCTTTTGATTAGGTTTTACCTTTTCTTTTTTAACTTATTAGGTTCACTTATTTGATTTGATTTTAAAGAGGAACTATGCAAGTCTGGTCGCCTTTCTTCTGTTTTGCTAACCCTCCTCTGGGCCAGGCCACGTGCGTTTGTTTTCAATGAAGCCAACGAGAAAGCAACCAAAAGAGTGTCACAAAGTGATACCACAACATGGGATGGGTTTGACCTAGCTGGTTAGCTTGCTAGTTTTACTAGACCTCTTTGAAGTAGGCTACAATAGATGGATGTCATCACTGTGCCTCCTGCACTTGGTTCAGTGAGTCCATCTGTATGATTCATCTGAAAAGTAGATTGTATAACAAAGTAAGACTATCCATAATATAACTGTGTGAGATCCCTACATGTTTGAAAACTGTAAAATTCCAAGGTTTTTGTATTGACCTAAAGCCACTGGGTAGGATATGGAGTTGTGGTGACCAAACTAGTCTTTCAAGTAATTCTTGTACAAAGTGTGAATGGAGCTGGTAATGGTGATAGGGGTGAGGGGCTGGAGAGTAGACAGGCTGGAAAAGACAATGGTGGAGATGGGCTCACAGACAGGAATCCACAGAGCTGGGCAAACAGGAGAGTTGAAGAAACAGATATCCACCAAACTGGGCAGGCAAACAAACTCCCAAAATGCAAGAGGAGACAGGAGCAAGTGGCATGGTGGCAGGGTGGCATGGGTATGAACCTGGGATAACAGAGCTACCTAAATGTCCAGAAGACACAGGGGGTGATTGTGAGACATGAGGACACCCATTGACCTTTGTACTGCAGGAGGTTGTAGTGTTCATTTCAGCAGCAGAAATAGGTATGCAGACTACCTGGAGACTATAGTGGCACAGTGGTACGGTTGTTAACACTGTTATCTGTTAGCAAACGGGTACCGGTTTCGATTCCCGGGTCTGGAGCCTTTCTGGGTGGCGTTTGCATGTTCTCCCTCTGAATATGCAGGTTGTCTTTGGGTTCTTTGACTTCCATCCACAGTCCAAAGACATGCAGTAGGTTAACTGACGACTTCCCATAGGTGTGATTGAGTGTCTGTTGTTTGTCTCTATATGTCAGCCTTGTGATAGAGTGGCAGCCTGTCCAGAGTGTACCCTGCCCTCACCCTCTGTCAGCTGGGATTGGCTCTGGCCCCCTGCAACCCTGCATGGGTAGGTGGTACAGTAAATTGACGGGTCCAGGAACCAGGAGGCCACGCCCACACATAACCTGGGAACAAACGTTCATGTGCGGCTGAACGAAAGGAGGCATCAGGAACAGGTGGATTAAGTGCTCGCTGTGGTAGAGGGAAGAGAGAACATCCTGATGGTACACCCAACATGTGAACACCACACACCCTCTAAGTGACAGTCAAACTATAGAATCGCCTTCTAAATGAAATGAATGACTGTTGCCTTAGTTATAGGAGACAGGGTAAATTTTTAGCAAGGAACTAGGAGCAAAACAGCTGCTGCTTTAGGGATTAGAGGCAAAGGACAAAGGCTAATTGATGATTAGACTCAAATTCAAAGCACACACATAAACACACACACACACACCAGTTTTTTAAGACCTACAGCTTCTCTTACGACACACAGTAGACCAGAGACCAGAAAGATATCATTTGAAGTAGCCAGACAACAATCGACCTACAGAAACACTGTGCTGCTACATCAGAGAGTGGAAATTAACAAATGACAGTGAAACATTCAGTGGAGGTTGTAAAGATACACTGAGCTGCAACACTCATCATCATCATCTGCAAAGCATCAGAAAACAGCAGCTGCTGAAAACAATTTCCCCCTTATCTCAACACGGACAGCACGGCCATAAACACGATTACGAAGCCTCAGTCGTCTCCAGCGCTAATATGTAAGCGACTGTGTTCGGCATTCACTTTGAAAATGATTATATTGTTTACAGTGCCGCTCAGACAAGTAGATTAGACAGTGATAGAGAATATAGGATGCGCTGAAGTTGCCTGAAGCGGCTTCACTCCTCAGTCTCTTGAAAAGTTTCCTGCCGCAGAGGGAGGATGAGCAGAGACTCTCCTCTGTCCCGAATCCCTCCCTCTGCCTCTCCGTACAGGACAGCTCCGCGGAAATAATTCATATTGTGTGCAGCCGACAAGTCTGGAGCGAGAGGAGATGGGAGGAGAGCGACGTCTGGGCGAGGGAGAGATGGATGGTGGGGCGAAGAGAGCGTGTATGGGACAGACAGAGACTTGTCAAAACTTGGCCTCTTTACTGCCTCGCTGACTGCTTTTAGCATACCGCTCCTACCCTGGGCTCTGTGAGCCTGCGTGTGTTTGTGTATGTGTGTGTGTGTGTGTTTGCGGCTGAAACACAAACAACCTGCTATCTCCAAACCAATGTTCAACTCCTGGGAGCGGTTTTAAGTCACGAAAACGTAATTCTTAAGCAGACACAAGCAGATAAACCGCTGGTTGTACATTACAAATACAGAGAATGAGATACTCATCAGATAGCGATCCGAAAACACACGCAACGGATGCAAGGAAAACTCATACACTGTGAACATTCTTCCTGTGTTTTCTTGAGGCTACGTTGGCCTATCTAAAACAACAGCACATGCTCAATCCAGATGCCATAAGCTTTGGTGATGTGTGTGTAGCTATACTATATCTCATGTTCATCTTCAACACCGCTCACTCTTAATAATTCTGGAACCCCTTAAAACCTCCCCATGAACCTCTGCAATCAAACACCAAAGACCTACAGGGAAGCCACACATAGGAGTTGAACTTTGATCCTCTGGGACAAGAAGTAAAGCTCTGCACTCCACCAGGCGAGCCACCAGTCATGTGTATTCATTCTTGTTCTTTAGTCTCTCACACTCCGTCTGGGATCCACAGTAGTTTAAAGCTGCCCTGTGGAGTTTTTACATATAAACCAACGTCCGTTACATAGCAGCCACTGCCAAACGAGTTGTCAGGATGGGTTTGAATGCATCTCCACCACACAACAGTCTCTGACGTAGAGCACATGAGCAGTTGGAAATGTTGGAGACGACGCAGCTATTAGTTACCTCATCTGACGAATTCATCTTCTTTTTTTCTCCCTACCTCCCCAATTACCTGCCCACTGTATCTTATGGTTGGTTCCTCCTCTGCTTCCTTTAGTAATATTGATACATTTGATGAAAGTTATGTATTACCTTCAAAGGAGGTGAGGCCCAGTGTATTGGAAGTGCTCCTCCTCTTGCCTGCAGTTCCTGAAAAGCCAAGAAAATCAGTGGTAAAAGTTCAGTAAGTCAGTCAGTCAGTCAGTAGGGCTGACCCTGCTGTGGCAGTCCATAATTTGTTATTGGTTTTTTGTGCATATGGAGTCCCAACATAAATGTCCGATAGGTGGATATGACATATCTGTCTTGACACTGTGACACATCTGGTGCAGAGGGTGTTGGTACTGAACCTATACACTTCTGAAGGATGCTGAAAAGCACCAGAAGAAGGACTTTAGTTAACTTGTTACTATGATCCAACACTACTAATAAACAATTTAGTAAGTTTTTGTTATAATCCTGCATTGTAACATTTAACTCCAATTTAAAGTACAAGATGTCAAAAATGTTACAACCACCTGTGGTCTATCATACTGCAGGGAAATACAGGGAATACAGGGAAAGGAAATATCAGGTGTCTATGGAGGAGATGGATATCCACAGAGGGGGAAGAGTCATTTCAACACCAGTCATCACCTGTCCTTTTTTACTTAATGGATCATCCCTTAGACACACACACACAGAGTAATCACTAGAGGGGCGCTGCTATAAGGCCACGATGCTATACATTACATTAAAAAGGAACAGGTTCATGTTACTGTCAAAAAAAAGTTACTTGGCTTTGATTACAGCCTAGACAGACTGTGTGTGTGTGTGTGTGTGTGTGTGAGTGAGAGAGAGAGAGAAAGAGAGAATACCTGAGTCTAACCTTGTTTATGGTGTGGTATTTCAGTTCATCTCCAACTTAGCTTCTATGAGGCGACACAAATATGTGTCTGCACTTTAAGTTTTCTCATCCTGACAACAAGGAGCAGGCCAGGGTCTCAGACAGGTGATAGAGAGGGAGGTCACCAGGGAGAAGATAATGGAGAGACAGAGAGAGAGAGAGTAATAAAAAAAAATAACTCTCTGTTGTTCCCTCCTTCCTTCTCTTCCCGGCCCTGCAGTCTGGGATGCTAATTTAGTAATTGATCCGGAGAGGCTGCCCCGAGGTTTCTGTTTGTGTGTCTGGGGTTACAGCCCTTCTTATTCTGAATCAGGGATGTGTGAGAGGAGGGAGGTTCAGCCCCTGGAGATTCACACAGAGGAAAAAAAGGAAAACAGACACTACTGAGCAGGAGAGAGGGAGGAAGAACAGAGCAGACTACAGCAGAGAAGGAAGAGAGAGACAGGGCTTGGGATGATGTCAACCAATCTGGGTCAAGTTTGAACATCATTGCATGTTTCTTATACGCTAATAAATATATTAAATGAATTTCCTCTTCTCTTTAATTTAGTTTGGAGTGTTGATCCATTAGAAGACATGTGGTCTGTCTGTCAGTCAATAGATCCCCCCCAGCTCTACAACCTGCTCCTTCAGATTCAGTGACTACATCAATCACCATTGACTAGACTGTCAACATTAGTGGGCTGCACAGTGGTTTGTGTGATTCTCTCCAGCTGTTCTACCATGCAGTGCTTTCTTGCCTGTTGGAAATCAATCCATACACCTTAAAGATTCATGCTTTTGATGTGGAGGTACATTACCTGCAGTAGATTCTAATCAGCAGACTAACAGAGCTATATGTTGCTGTTGTCAGGGAGCTAGGCTGTCTTCCCATTTCCTTTTGTTTAGGTCTTGTGTGCATTCATGTGTGTGTGTATGTGTCTGTGTGGCTGGAGCTGGGCGGGGTTCACAGTCTTGCAGCCTGTTTGCTACTCACCTGGTATCAATCTGCAATCAAGCCATCACCTCACCTTCTGCAGTAACAGCCTGCCACAGATCACCACTCTTCGACAGTTTGTCCACAACCATCGGCTCTTTTACCTTATGACCTTTCTAATACAGAAGTTTTGGTTTGCTTATTTTCTCCCTGCCTTAGGTCGCTCTCTGTTCCGGTACTCACCTTGCCTCACTCAGCCTCCTTGTCTGGAAACTCTTCTGCAAGTCTCTCACCTGCCCGTCTGGAACCGAAGGAACCTGCAACCCAGCCTGTTCACTCTCCGTCACTGGAACTCCTGTTCACCATTTTCTTTGCACTTGCATTTTCTTTCTCTGCACAATGTCTCATAGGATTAGAGTTAGTTCTTTTATCCAAACTTAACAGCTGTGCTCACATAACTGCTCAGATCTACTGCAGATAAAGTAGCAACTGTATAACTACCTGACACAATCCCACATCAAAAAAACCTGATCTTGATTGAAACTGATTCATGCATAGCTCCTTGAGATGAGCAACCATCTAGTTTTCGAGGGGGTCCAACTTCATGACAATTTGACCATTCAGTTTCTGCTTAATCACTGAAGTGGGTTTGACTTGTGTCACTGTGTCATTTGTATGAACCCTAACATTAACACCAATAGAAATCAGTGGAAGCCCAAGATCTATCAATAAAGAGATATTTAAAAACAGGAAGTTGACAATTCTTTATCATTTATGTCATAAAACAAATCCCATGATCCCATGCTACATGGCTACTTCCTACTTCCTGTCTTTCAAAGTCAGAGATAAACACATGAAGACATGAAGACACAAATGAGGCTCATAGAGGCTTGAGGTGGCAAATAAAATGCAAAGTTAGCCTGACTCATAGAGACACAAAGGCCCAATTCAGTGGCTGCATCCCTCGGAGGCGGCGTTTGATGGCCGATTACATCACAGAATCGTGACAAGGCCTGTCCCAATTCGAAGGCTCCTCTAAATGTGGCCGACAAATCCGGCCTGCTTTTACTTGTTCTAGGAGGACGCACCAGACCTGTCCTTTGTGGCCTTGCGTATCCCAAGACGCTGGCTGCATAGCCCCGATGAGAGGAGCTGAGGTGCTGTTGAAAGTGTAAAAAAGTTGCCACTTTCAAATGTTTAGCGTTAGGACGTTGATTACATTCAGACGCAGTCAGGAAACACTCGGAAGGCTAGACCGTCCCATTTACCAGCGGTTAATGCGGCCGTTGGAGGTGCCTCTCCAGCCTACCTAGACCATGTAGGCTGGGTCCTCCGAAAGATCCAGCCCCTGAATTCACAGTAAAGCCACTGGAGCTTGACAGAAAGAAAGAAAGAAAGAAAGAAAGAAAGAAAGAAAGAAAGAAAGAAAGAAAGAAAGAAAGAAAGAAAGAAAGGAAGGGAGCTACAGGTTCAAAAAAAGAAGTCAGTGGTCTTCAGAGAACACTTGATATCTCAATCAGTTGATCATGTGACAGTTGATCCACGCTGCATTTTTTCATGCTGTGTTCTCTGCTGTTGCAGAAACATGCTGATCTGAGGGCAGCTGAGGATAACAGCTACAAGCCTTCATTCAACATAAACATTATTTATTGTGCTTTGCCTTTTATTTAATCTATTACAGAACAGAGTGGGGACATAGAAGAGATCTTTATATATCTAATGACTCAGATGAAGATTTACTGATTTACACTAGCGCTGGATGTCAGTGAAGTTTCCTGTTCCTAATCAAATCTCTGCTGCATTCATATTTTTTAAATGTCAGTCACTGATTTAGAAACCGTCCTGTTCCAATTAGAAAATATAATCAAATAATTTACATCCAGACGAGCAGGATCACATTTTTTTTTTATTAAAACCTCCATTTGGATTGTGTTTTTACAATTTTTATTTATCTGTTCAAAGCGTCTCTGAGGCTGAGGGAGATCAAAACCAGAGACACAGATGCAAAACCTGGCAAAAACAGAAGTTACGCAAAAATAGAGCTTTGCAAAGTTTCTGCAAATCCAATATGTAGACATGTGTTTTACATGAAGAAATATTTATAATTTCAAAAAGGGACATAGTGTAACAGAGATGCCAAGGAGAAATATGTGTTTCCTATCACAGTTTTTGTCATCTGATCAGATGCTCCACTTTTGCAGATGATACTGTCGTCTTAAATGCAGAGCAGAAGAAGAAAGTTTCATGCAATGTCCTATAGGAGGAACGCAAAAAGTCACATGACATACAAAGAGCTGAGCCATTTGAAAAAGTGTGGACAAGTCATCAATGTGATTATTATTTGAATCTCTCAATGATTACAGTGACTTGGCTCTTTCAAGGTTTGTTTGCACATGGACTTGAGTGATGTAATGAGCATTTTTTCCCATATAATACATGTGGACATGTAGGAGAGGAGATTTGCATGTATAAATATCTTTCTTATTTGTCCGGAATGTGCCATTTTGGATTTGTTTCTCAAACTTAAGATTTGGATATTTAAAGGAGCAGTGTGTAGGATTTACTGTCATTGTGTTTGGTTTCAGGTGATTATACAGTATTTCTGAAAACAGTTCCCACCTTGGCTTGTGTGATTCCCTTCAGAGCAGTTGCTAGCTTTTTAGCTTTTAGCTCTTTTTTTTTTTGTTTTTTTGAAGTGTTGGTCCATAAGAAGATACATTTATGGTTTAAAGAACTTTCTCCTCTCTCAGGCCTCCCTCTGCTGTAGTAACAACAGGTCAGCCAATCGGAATGTTCCAATAAAAATATAACAGATCCATATGTTACAGAAGTCCTGATGGCTGGTTCTGTGGACTGAGACTTTGATACTTTCACAGTGTTAATATAGAACCTATATCTTCTTTATAATCACACTACACATGGACATATATTAAATATATCATATATTATATACATGAGACCTTTAGATTAACACTGATCATACACTGTGCATCACTGACCTTAACACATTACATCTTGTTAGATGAATATAAAGATATGTCAGTGCTTGACAAATTGAAAAATTAAAGATAAACAGTGTGGAAATTATAATGTATTTATTAAGTGTATCAAATTCTTGTAAATGCAAAGCTAGAACTACAGCAGCTCCTCCTCCTCCTTTATGAGGCCTGGACTTGGTTTGCTCTGTTGAAGTGTGAAGCAGCTGTGTTGGTGGGATGACTGGCTGTAAAGTTAGAGTGGATGTGATGTGACCCACCTGTGTTAACATAAGCAATAACTTTCTGCAACATGATACTGCAGATAGAGTTACTGAGCATGCCTACAGGCCCTGGAGAGGTCAAAGGTCAGGGTCACTGTCACAGTTAGCGTTGGCGTAGCATTACCAAAGATATATGGTCACCTGCAGTGGAAAAAAAAACTTTTGCTCCCTCTCTATTGCTGACAGTGTTAACCTGCTGAACACTTTCACATACAGGCCGGACTGTCAGCAGCCCTCTCCTTTGGCTGCCCTTAATGACTCATTCTGAGTGTGTGTGAATGTGTGAGAGAGAAAGCAACTGCATGTGATATTAATTGAAAAGCAGAAGAGCTGTCAGTACTGATTTAATACAGTTTACTGTTAAATTCTGTTTCTAATTTTGTTTCACACAGCAATGGTGTGTGTGTGCGTGCACACAGAGAAAGAGAAAGAGATCATGGAGGGCAGAGCTGAAAAAATGTTTTAGCTTCATGTATTCAAAGCAACCAAGGCCACACACACACTCTCTACTACTCTTTGTCTCACACACACACACACACACACACACATGCACTTGATGCCATGGTAATTTCCCAGTGTGTGTGTGTGTGTGTCTAATGCCTTGGAGTTTGATAATGCTATAATTTTCCGCTCTGACCAGATTTACTATTGTAATAAGTATTGTAGATTTATTCAGAAAGTATGCAGTGATATTATCAACCAATGGCTTAACTTGTTTTAATGTTTTTTCTGGTAATGTGTTGCCATCAGTCATTTTTGGAAAGCGTGTGTTTGTTTAAATGCTGAAGGTTTTACTTTGGACTGAGGCACTTCAAGCATTCATTCATTTCCTTGTATGGGTGCATAATTTGAATGTGATTTTGAAACAGGATTTAGATTTAAGATAACAGCAGAAATGCAGACACATGGTGGAAAAAGCACGAGATGCCAGTGTGTGTGTGTGTGTGTGTGTGTGTGTGCGTGCGTGTGCATATAACGTCTGTTTTTCATCATTTCAGCCCCAGTTGTTGGTCCATGCTGAGCTGAGGGTAAAATGTCTGCAGAAAGTAGCAGCCACACAAATTGTCAGCAATCAAGTCTCATTTAGAGGAGCTCAGACTGTCCTGAAGTAAACTGCAGGACATTTCACTTCTCTGTTTCTCATTCTCTTCATTGACCTTCAAACGGTTGAATTCTCTATGCCTCTTATTGGCCCTCTTTAGACTTGGCATTAACATCTGTCTCATGTGAATATGAAAACTCCATCCAGAGGGGCTCCAGGCCTGGGAGCCAAACTTAGAACATTTTGCTGAGAGGCAACATAACAGTGCTAAGTGGAGAAAACATTTTATTCCACTATAAGAGCTGGAAGCAGCTTATTGATTTAACCCCCCTCACTCCCCTTTCTTCCCTCTCTTTCTGTTTCTCTCATCTTTACATGGAAATGCCTGCTGATTGTCCAAAAACAACAACTTGTACCTGCTTATTTGCATATGAAGTGTAAGTGGAGACACATGTCAAAGCAAATTTGAACAAATGCATGTGGAGCTGAAGATTAGAGATGTAAAGTAAAAAAAAAAAAAAGGGAAAATAATGGCTGAACACAGAGACCATTAGGTATGTGGTGTCACAGATTTTTGAAGGGCAATTTTGAAAGCTCTGAGTGACCTGCTCCACTGTCGCCATCTTGGCACATCTGACTGCACCCCTTACACCTAGCTAATCCAAATATGGTCAAAGAGGTGGGGTGGAGTTGGAAGTGTGTCTTTTTTTTTGTTTGTTTTTTTTTGCTACAGAGTGTTTTGGAAATACTTCTGACATGTGTAGTAGTCTGGATAGGTCTTATCACCCTCCACTATCAACTGTGGAAGAGACAGAAGTAATTCAATGAAAGTGTTCTGACTGTGTTGTCCACTTGTTCAATTAAGTCATGCATTTGAACACTGCAGCTGCTTTTAGGGAAATCACTACTTTCAGATGCACAAGCCACAAAATTATCATCATTCAAGCATCGTATGGAAACAGTTGGCTTGATTCTGTAAAAAAAAAAAAACTATATATATATACATTTCCATCAAGTCAGACAGCCCTCTACTTCAGAACTACATTTTCCCAATGCAGCCAATCATAGGATGATTAAAACATGACTGAGTAAATAGAACAAAACAACCATAGCAGTGGTTCTGAAAGGTACGAAGCATAATATAATATAATTTACATTGCTTTTTTCCATAGCATACCCGAAGCCCGCAAACTCATTTTCATGTGGCGTCACACTTATTCCCTACAATAAACACTGCTTTATTTCGTCAAAGTAAAATTAGTGCCTGATAGGTCAGGACCATTCTGGAAACTCTTGGGTGTTCTGACAGTTTGATTTTCTGATGTCACAGCTCATGAATGTAGAGTTTCTCATTAGCCAGCAGTAAAGTCCTGAGAGCTCAAATGACTCCACGCTGCAGTTTACCTCCACATGTTGAGTAGTGGAAAAAGCATCGAAGTGTATCAGGATTGTCAAAATGAAATGAGATTTTTAACCTACACATGACCCGAGTTGGAGCTTTTTCATTTCTGGTATTAACAGCAGATCAGAAAAATCTTCCTGTTGTGTAAATCTCAGCATGGATTATTACATCTAAACTAATTTTAGTGTAAGAAAAAATAGTTCCATGATGCAGATACATTACGAGGCAGACTGACCTCGTGGTGACCCCTTATTATCGTTTCTGTCTCGGCAGCCGGTCTGAGATTACTGGCTACAGTAGCTGGGTGGGATGGCAGCCAAGCCATTCATCTAAAGTGGGAAACAGTACAGTAATTTGTTTATTAACACTAAACCAAGTCTAAAGAGATGACAGATCGCTGCAAGCCCCCACTCCCTCGTCTTTATTCAGAAACCACGACAAAGTCAGATAAAGAATCTCGACCCAGACAAACAAAAGGTACAGAGATTGTATTGAGATAAGTAGACAACTGTTGTGGTTAATGGAAAGATGCAGTTATGGAAAATTCAATACACAGATGTATAAAGAAAGGAAGGAAACACCACTCAAATGACAACTAAGAGTGTAATTTTATAAAGACCCAGTAAAAGGACATGCATTAGTTGATTTTAGAAAATGATTTGTGTGATGTTTAATGTGTGTAAAGATGCACACACTCAGATCAATGTGTAGTTTTACATCTCCTCTCTCAGTCTTCCCTCTGAAGCTCTAGTAACAACAGGTTGATGAGCCAATCAGTAGGGACAAAGCTCTGAGCCTCTCTTCTGATTGGCTGTTTTCAGTTTAAATGGTCAGAGAAACCAAAAGTTGCAGGGGCTTGGTGACTGCTTTGTTGTGACATCACAAAGTGACAGGAAGTCCTGACAGCTGTTTTAAGGCTCAGTTTCTGAATACAGGCTGTGTGTATTTCTCTGTGACTGAGGCTTTGATACTTTCACTGTATTAACATCTACCTTTGCACTGTATTTACTATATTAAAATAACACTTCCTGAGAAAGGCACAGACTGACAGCTTTCTCTCAGGAGACTCAGAAGTAAGAAAAGGTCACTTTTAGCAGCAGCTCCAGACAATAGGCCGCACGTTAGCATGTTAGAAAATGATTCAACTCCTGCTGGTCAGTTCTTACTAATGATAAAAAGGTAAAACAACAGCTGCTTTAATCTTCAGTTCTCCAACAAGCACCGAGTTGAACATTTTGTGCTGACTGCAGCCAGGTACCGCTTCAAAAAGAATGGCTTTGAAGGAGGAGGAGGAGGAGGAGGAGGAGGTGCTGCTCATAAAAGGTCCTTAACACAAACCTCATGATCTTACAGCTATTATTTCTTTCCTTTCACTCATTGGCAGGGTTTAACTTTCATAATCTCTCCCTAAATTACCTTTAACTTTCTCAAGTAGCTGCTGTCAAGCGTTTTCCTTCTGTTGTTTTTTTTTTTTAAACTTACTTTCCTCATCAACTTCTTTGCCAGAACAGAACCACTTCTCTCTCTCCTTCTCCTCTGTCTCACACGCTCTCTGCCAAGTCTAATGAAACATAATGAAATGCTGAATGTAGCGTGTGGGCCCCGCATGCATTTATCCTCTATCGGTCACACTTTATTACCACGGGCAGTGCTTTATTGTGCGTCACAAGCCAAACCGTTTCAATAAAACACACAGAATCCCTGAAACAGTCTGTTGTAACGTCTGGTACTCCTGGACAGAGTTGAACCATTTGCCTCTGGTGGAGCAAAATCTTAAGTATCTCAACTATGTAGATGATACGAGATAGACTCCTTCCAGGTATAAATGTATGATCAGACCAAAAGTGTTGAGAGTTAAAGGATTTACTCTTGCCACCTTGACAGTGCATGGGAGCTCTGGTCATATCTGCCAACAATCCCAGTTTACACCAGAGTCTCCCTATTTTTAACCCTTTCTCCTGCCTTGCTCCCAATCGGTAATTTATCCCACTGTTCTTCTGATTTCACAGTGATATGAGTCAAATGGGTGTTTCGTGTCCCGTGGTACCTGGCAACCTGGCAACCCAACTCAACCAGCCCCAGCCGACCTGCTGTGCATGCAGTGCATCATTGTGCACGTTCAAGCTCACGTCCATGGCCACGCTCGAGGCGGCACGTTACTGCCTGAAAATGAACCAAACAGCTCCTAAAAAGAAATATAATATAATATAAAGAAATAACCAAGAAGTGTGAAGTGACACCTAGTTGTTTTGTTGTTATTATTGTTAAACATTTTGCCTCTAGGTAGACGCCTTCCTGTTCTTTCTGATAAAGGTGTCATGGCCCAGGTTGCCATGTTGGTGTTCCCCTCAGTTTTCCCCCTTTGTGTGCATCCTGTTATGTCTTTGTTCTCTGTCTGTCAGGTATCTGTGGGTGTGTCTTGTCTGTCTGAGGCGTGGTCTTTCCAGCTCCCAGGACTTCACTGCTCAGTTGTAGGCAGTCTTCTCATCAACAGCTCTTTAAGAACACCAGGCTCCCTTCGTTCACTGCCAGATTATACTGTTGGTTACTCGCCACTTGGGTATAGTTCAGGCCAACTTAAGTCAGCTTCTGTGTTTTACCAAGTTCCAGCCATGGAGTTAATTTTGTTTCCTTTGTTCTTAGAAACTCCAAGCCAGCCACCTCCTTGACTCACCTACCTCCTGCCTGCTTGCCACCATTACCAGCTACTAATAAATACCAATTTCCCATTCCCAGCCCCTGACTCTGTAAGTGGGTCCTACAGTAATACCACCGCTCACTTAACAGAAGGTGTTCCTGGCAATGATGGTTCCTCAACACAGACACTCACTGACACTCTCGGCTCATTAAAAGTCATTTTGTTCACATTTTTGAATTTATTGTATTCATTTGTGAGGGAGGGTTGGACTAATACACCTATAGGTGCTCCGTCTGCTGGCTCTGTGGTATCTCCCTGGTGGAACCGAGTTGCTTCTGCAACTGCTGCGCTGTCGTACACTTTGGTACAATCGAGTTCTTGCCACACTATGGTTTTTTATTCGTGTCAGTTTTTATTTGCACTATTGTTTTTAGTTGGATTTTGAGCTCTTACTGTCTGGGCTAGAGCAAATTTATGTAGATTTTATTTTATTTTTTAGCCTATTTATGGCTCAACATTGACTTGAACCAGTTGCACTGATTGTATGATGACCATGTCACTTGGTTGATGACATTGTCCTTGTTTTTAAAGGAGAAGTGTCGTTTTTTGCAACCTGGACCTTATTTCTAGCATAAAATACGTTCATTTACTCACCCGAACAACTTTGGTGTAACTTGGAGTCCTTCAGAAGATCCAATCGCAATCTACGTATATCCATATAACGGGAGTTGTTGGGGAAAGGATGCAGCATCTAAATAAGACATGCTGCGAAACATGTTCTGACTGACCTACGACTTCGATGACGTCACTTCCGTGCCACTGCCGAAGTCGTAGGTCAGTGAAAAGCCGTGTAAAAAACCCCGGATGACAACAACAACACAACTCCGAGCCGCTCCGAACTCACGGGGGAATAGTGCTGGTGATTCATAACAACATATTGGTTAAATGAAGGAGTTTCACAGCAGATAATGTCTTATTTAGACGCTGCATTGTTGCCCCAACAACTCCCGTTATATGGATATACGTGGATCGCGAGTGGATCTAAATATCTTCCGAAGGACTCCAAGTTACACCAAAGTTGTTCAGGTGAGTAAATGAACGTATTTTATGCTAGAAATAAGGTCCAGGTTGCAAAAAACGGAACTTCTCCTTTACTA